>PVJC01039970.1:0-16007 GCA_004026665.1 Murina feae | reverse complement strand
CAGAAAACTTCCCCTACTTGGTGAAAGAAATACACTTCCAAGTCCAGGAAGTGCAAAGAACTCCAAACAAAAGAAACAGAAGGAGGACTATACCAAGACATATCATAATTAAAATGCCAAGAGCAAAAGACAAGGAGAGAATCTTAAAAGCTACAAGAGAAAAGCAGTTAGTTACCTACAAGGGGGCACCCATACGACTCTCAGCTGATTTCTCAACAGAAACTTTGCAGGCCAGAAGGGAGTGGCAAGAAATATTCAAAGTGATGAATAGCAAGAACCTACAGCCAAAACTACTTTACCCAGCAAAGCTATCATTCAGAATGGAGGGTCAGATAAAGAGCTTCACAGACAAGAAAAAGCTAAAAGAGTTCATCACTACCCTACCAGTATTATATGAAATGCTGAAAGGTATCCTTTGAGAAGAGGAAGAAGAAAAAGGAAAGTAAAAATTATGAACAACAAATATATATCTATCAACAAGTGAATTTGAGAATCAAGTGAATCAAAAATCTGATGAACAGAATAAACTGGTGAATAGAGTGGAATCAGAGGCATGGAAAGGGAGTGGACTGACAATTTTGGGGGGTTAAGGGTGTTGGGGGTGCATGAAGAGAACGGACAATAATCGTACACCTATGGATGAGGACAGTGGGGGGGCAGGGACAGAGGGTGGGGTGGGAACTGGGAGGAGGGGAGCTATGGGGGGAAAAAGAGGAACAACTGTAATAATCTGAACAATAAAGATAAATTTTTTTTAAAAAAGCTCATTATGCATATTGACCGAACTGCTAAACAGCAGAACGACCTTTGGACAACCTTCTGGACGACATACTATGGACCACGCTATGACACACACTGGCGCAGGCCAGCCAAGGCAAGTGCAGTGTGATTGGTTGGGGGGCCCTCCCATCACCCATGATTGCCCCGCAGAGAAAGGCCCAGGCCACCGGCCAGCGGAACAATTGATCAGCAGGAAGGAGGGGCTCCACGACTGCCCCAAAGTGGGAAGCCCAGGCTTCCCAGCCAATGGCACAGCCCTGCCCGCCATCAATTGCCCTGCAGAGGGACACCCAGGCCAGCAAAGCAATCGCACCCCACGCCTGTCACCTGCAGGGGGAGACACCCAGTGGCAGGGAGGGGGGAGCACCACACAGATGGCAAACAGCAGCGGCAGCGGCGGGGCCTAAGGACCCTACTCAAGGGGTCCCGGATTGCGAGAGGGCGCAGGCTGGGCTGAGGGACAACCCCCCCCCATGCACAAATTTCGTGCACTGGGCCTCTAGTTTATAATAATAAAAGCATAATATGCTAATTAGACCAGACAGCCGAATGACCTTCCAGATGACCTTCTGGATGAAGCCAGGGCTGCGAGGGCCAAGGCAAGGTGCCATGGCTGAGGGCCAAGCCCCTTGCACAAATTTCATGCATTGGGCCTCTAGTCTGTATACATTAAAGCCTAAGCTACCGATGACTGGATGACTAGTGGGTAGCTATGATGCACACTGACCACCACGGGGAAGATGCTCAATGTAGGAGCTACCCCCTGGCAGGCAGTGTGCTCCCACAGCAGAAGTGCTGCTCAGCTGTCAGGTGCCAGACACGGGGCTGATGGCTGGTGAGTGTAGCTGCTGTGTGAGCCTCTTTCATGGACACTCCCCCTGTGCGCCCAAAACATCTGTGGCAGGTGCAGCAGGGCAGAGATGAGCGGGAACAGTGCAGGGCCCAGCCCAGGCTCAGGCCCCTCCCTGGCTGCCTGCTGCTTCATGCACTACTTCATGGTGTGCAGGATTGGCATAGACAGTGGGCTGGAGCCTGACAAGGTTGCAGGTAAGGCCAGGCTGCAGCGGCATGGAGGTCCACTGATCCCCGCAGGCTAGGCCGAGGGACTCCACCAGGGCACAAATCTGTGCATTGGGCCTCTAGTGAAGTATAAGGGAGTTACAGGGGAAACAGCTCACTGGGGCTGCTAACACTGCCTCCATTCAAGTGACCCTTCTGTGCAGCCCTAGGAACTCAGTGAAGGCCAACTTATTGACATAACCAAGGAAAGTAACTGCAATGAAAAGGATGGACATATCCCAGATACTAGCAAAAAGCTGCACATTAATATAACGTTCAGAGATATTTCACTGTCAGTAAAGAAACTCTAGGAGATGCTTCACTACATTGAACGCAAAAATAATAAAATGTTGGGCTTCAAAAGAATGTGACAATTTGGCAAAGCACAGAAAAGATGTTTACGCTGTGTCATAAGTTATACAATGAGGAAAAGGCAAGCACTGTTCAAACTACTCTTGATAAGTTTTTTACAAAGAAATGGAACACTTTAATTTGCAATGCTGCCAATGTTTTAGATTATAGTGTACTAAATAAAAACTAGTTTTACTATTTTTTCATTTCCCTATATTTATAACCATCAGATTTTTCATGTTTATACAGTAATTTTTAAAGGTCACAGGACAATAGTAAATTTCCCATTGCTTATTAAGATTGTTTGCACAGTCGTTTTTATAGTCCCGCACTGCTGTGCAAAGGGAAGACTATACTTTCCTTATTTGGTCTCCAGAATACCACACCCACTTGGTTTTCTTCCTGCCTCACCAGTCGTCCTACTCAGTTTCTTCTTCTCAACTCTGAGTGTTGGAGGACCTCAGGGATCAGTTCCTGAAGCTCTTCTTTTCTTTATCTACACTGACTCCCTAGAGAGATTTCACTCAGTCCTATGGTTTAAAATATTCTCTATATGCCAACACTTCTACATTTACATCTCGCGTCTAGAACTCTTGCCTGAATTCCAGATTTATACATCCACAGCCTATTTGATACCTTTATTTGGATATCTAATAGCTATCATAAACTTAGTATATCCCAAACTGAAATCCTCCCCTCCCCTCAGAACCCCTCTTCTACCCAAATAAACATCTTCCCCATCTCAGATGATGACAACTCCTTCCTTCCAGTTGTTCAGGTCCAAAACTTTACAGTCATCTTAACTTCTCTCTCTCTTATACCCCCTATGTAATCTACCTTCAAAATATATCCAAAATCAGACCATTTCTCTCGCCTTCACTGACACTACCCTGGTCTATGCACCATCATCACTTGCCTGGATTACGGCAATATTCTCCTAATGTCTCTCCTAACCTATTCAGAACACAAAAACTCTTTAAGACATATGTCAAATCTTGCCACTGTTTTTGTTCAGAACCCCACAATGGTTCTCCATTTCACTCAGAGGAAAGCCAGCATCTTTCCAAAGACCTAGTAGGTCCTATGTGATCCAGGACTTGTTAATTTTCTAACTCCACCTTCCATTCCTCTCCTCTCACTCGTTTCATTCCAGCCACTGTCACTGGCCTACTTCTTGCCAGTGTCTCTTGCATAGTGTAGTCATGCTGCTACCTAGGGCCTCAGCACTCACCATTCCCTCTTCCCGGAACACTCTTCCTCCAGGTATCCACATGGCTAACTCCTTCACCTTCAAGTGACCTTCCCAAGGTGTCACCTTCCCAGATCCATTGCAATCTACCCACCCCCCTCCAGAAACCCTTATCACCCTAATTTTGCCCCACTTTTCCATAGCTCGCATCACCTAATATTCTGTGTAACTTGTGCTGTCTATTGACTATCTCCCACTGCATAGAATGCCAACTCCGTGAAGGAACAACCTCTTTTCTGTTTACTGCTATAAAAAAGCCCAAGGGCCTATTGATAGTATCCGACCCATACGAGGCATTCAATCGTTATTTGCTAAATAGATGAAGTTGGAAATGTTCTGAGTTACTACTTATATTGGACCCAGCAAACCTGTGTATGGCTAATAACTCCTACTTGGTGAAAATTTAAAATGGGATTACCCATTCAATTTATCAAGAACTATTTCCTGAATATCTCACATGTGCCAGGGCCAAAATGCTCCCTAGACCATCAAACATACTTTTCCAACTTTGATGCAGAAGTTTCTTGCTTTTGAACGTGGTTCTGAATCGACAAGAGTGCCTCTGGTGAATACTGGGCAGCGTTGCTTTCCATATATTTCAAGACATAATCGTCTATATCCAGGATAATGAACCGGTGGCCAAACACTGGGGAGAAGGCAGAGATACACTCATCTTGGTTATGCTTTTATCATGCAATCAGGCGTAAAATAATACTGATCCTCCAATGACCAAATTCACAACATGCACATGCATGCACAGTGAACTTTCAAAGCTCTCTAAACTTATATGCAGTCATTTGTTCAGTGTTAGGAAGCTCAGGATCTATATACCCTCCAAAATGCAATCAATTCACAGTTTAATTGGGAAAGAAGGAGATTAAGACATTGGACCACACATGTAAGGATATTAGCTTTGTCTCTGCTGGAATGCAGCCTACTTGTCCTTTTTTTAAATTTCAATTTAATTCACTTGGCTAGTTGGAAAGCTTAACCTGGGTTTAGACCTACCGTCAATCACAGCACCAATGAAGAAGTCACTAGGGCTATAGTAGATGGGGTTTCCTGGCGTAGAGTGTGGTTTGATAATTTTTGTTCTGCCAAGATACTTGCCCCCAATGATACCAGAATTACGAACAGGAGGCTCAAAGATACTGATCATGTCAGTGGCTAGAAAATAAGAGAAGACAAATCGGCGGCCTTTGTCTTCTGGGTAGGGGGATTCCTAGAAAAGTGAGGAGAGAAAAAAGATATTATGAAGGTACATGAACTATCTAAATACCCCTAAATAAAATACCTACAAGGATTAGGTTTATTACGTAAATCTACTACATAAAGTATAAAATAAATGAACAACATTGGAGGGAATCTGCCAGCTGGGAAAGGACATGGCTCAGCAAAAAGTTGCCCCAACTCAACTGCAGTTGATTGTTGCCTCATAGGAATGTAGGCCCAATGTTGCTGGATCTTCCAATTTTGCATGAGAAGATAGAAATCTGGAGTATTGAATAAAGCCCTGGCTTAAAACCACTGACCTCAACTCTTCCAAGCACTATGCATGTGGGTCGCCACATCTGCCCATAGGCTGCCAGTGTGAAACCTCCTGGCTGACATTAGGTTCAACTTCGTGGGCACTATGATGCCTGTGCAGAGTTTAGTTCTTTAAACAAATCCATTTATATACATAATTTTAAAAGAAAATTTAAGAAGGGAGGAATCAGAGAGTTGAAAGTGATTCTGAGAAACTATCATGTAGACTTCTCTTAAGTCAACTCACTGAGAGTGATCACATAACCTTTAAGCCACAATTTCCAGGTGGAACAAGCTTAAATATAGACATGCTTATTCTTGACTAAAATCTTCTCAAATCACACTAATCGCACCCATCTCTTCATTCAGACCAGGGACTTGTGTAATCATTTCTCATTTACCGCATAAAGACATTGGGTTTCCTCTTAGTAAAATAATTTCCACATTTCCTAATCTAATAGTTTCCAAAAGTGTTGATTGGATTCCCCTATAAAATTAAAAAACAACAACAACAATACATCCACAATTCTATATAATAAAGGGGTAATATGAAACTGACCTTAACAGCAGAATGACTGGGAATGACTGGTCACTATAACACACACTGACCACCAGGGGGCAGACACTCAATGCAGGAGCTGCCCCTGGTGGTCAGTGCACTTCCACAGGGGGAGCTCTGCTTAGCCACAAGCCAGGCTGATGGCTGCCAGCACAGTGGTGGTGGTAGGACCCTCTCCTGCCTCCTCAGCAGTGCTAAAGATGTCCGACTGCAGCCCTGACTGGTTTGGCTCAGTGGATAGAGTGTCAGCCTGCGGACCGAAGGGTCCCAGGTTCGATTCCGGTCAAGGGCATGTGCCTTGGTTGCAGGCACGTCCCCAGTGAGAGGTGTGCAGGGGGCAGCTGATCGATATTTCTAACTTTCTATCCCTCTCCCTTCCTCTCTGTAAAAAATCAATAAAATATATATATTTTAAAATGTCCAACTGCAACTTAGGCCTGCTCCCTGCTGGCAAGTGGACATCCCCAAGGGCTCCTGGGCTGCCAGAGGGATGTCTGACTGCCAGCTTAGGCCTGATCACCCAGACTGCGAGAGGGCACAGGCCGGGCTAAGGGATTCCCCTGAGTGCACAAATTTTTGTGCACCAGGCCTCTAGTCTAGTTAATAAAAATCAAACCACATCGCTCCTCTATTTTCAAACTTCCAGAGACTTCCCATCACACTTAGAATAAAATACAAAATTCTGAGCAGGGCCACAGGCAAGGCCATAGCAAGGTGGTTGGGGACTCACTGGTGATCCTAAAGGTTGGTGACTGCTGCTTCAGAGTGTCTGTGATGAACTGAATGGCTATACCCTCTATTTTTACCATGCCAGGAAAAACCCTTTGAAAATTACCATGACTAGAATGTCACTTCTTTTTTCCTTTACCCATAGGAAGGTACACACATTCTTTATTAATACAGGCAGCCCTCAAGTTACATCGGCGTTTCATGGTTACATAGCCATCTCCCATTTACAGTATTTATTTTTAAAAAAGTTCCATCATTTTGACGTATGTACATATGTGCTGTATGTTTTTTATTATTTATTTACCACAAGTAAAGGTCAGGAATTGTTATCTTTTAAAGTTTTTTTACTGTTTCACTTCATTACTGCTGTATGTGCTCCTTGTGAGTAACGAAGGTACTCATGTAGGTGGGTTCCGACTTAGGGCGAAAATAGAGTTATGTCATGCCATAGGAACAGATCTCCAATGTAACCCGAGGACTGCCTGTAGTCCTACTGGTATTCTTTTAAATGATTTTATTTTTTTACTTTGAACTCTAACACACAGAGAAAATTATCAAAAAACAACAACACACCCAAAATGTACAGTTCAAAAAATTTTCATAAAGTGAACACCAATGTAACCACCATCCAGGTCAAGAAACAACAGTGACAGAACCTCAAAAGCACCCTCCCAATCAATATCCTATCCTTCCCCCACCCAAGAAGCCACTATCTTACGTTTACCATTTTCTTTAGTTTTACCACAAAGCAGGCATCCCTAAATAGTTCTGTTTTGCCTTTTTTTTAATCTTAATATAAACAAAATTATATATTATTTTGTGACTGAATTCTTAAAGTTATGTTTGACTTATCCTTGTTATTTGTAACTGTAGTTCATTAATTTTCATTGCTGAACAGAATTCAAATCACTGCATAAACATGCCATAATTTATTGATCTAGTCAGTCTCCTATAGATGGACATCCAGGTTTATTTTTAGCAATCATGGATTATGCTATTAGGGACATTATCTCTTAGTGCACATATGTGTACTATTTTGGCACAACCCGGTATGTTTGATTTGGCCAAACTATTTTCCTAAGTGAGTGTGTCACTGACAGTGTATTTCCTATTGTTCCATGTTGTCACAACATATTAATCACCCCGGTAGGTGAGAGCAATTCATTGTGGTTATAATTTGTAGTTCCCTGATCGCCAAAAAGGCTGAGCACCTTTTCATAGATTTATTGGCCTTCTGGATATCCTCTACTGTAAAATGCCTGTTCAAGTTTCTTATTTTTAAAAATGATTTTAGATTGTTCTTTAGGTATTTTGGATATGAGTTCTTAGTTGCTTTCTGCAATAACATCTTCTCCCACTCTGTCTTTTCCTTTTTTTTATTTGTTACTTTCTTATTGGTGTTTTTTAAGGAACATTAATGTCCATTTAAAAAATATATATTTTATTGATTTTTTTTTACAGAGAGGAAGGGAGAGGGATAGAGAGTTAAAAATATCAATGAGAAAGAAACATCCATCAGCTGCCTCCTGCACACCTCCTACTGGGGATGTGCCTGCAACCAAGGTACATGCCCTTGGCCAGAATCGAACTTGGGACCCTTGAGTTCACAGGCCAACACTCCATCCGTTGAGCCAAACCAGTTAAGGCATGTCTATTTTAATGTAGTCAACTTTATCAGTTTTTGAAACAATTGTGGCTTTTTGTGTACCACTACAGAAATCTTTCCCTACTACAAGGTTAAAATTTTATTATTAAGAAATTTTATTGCTTTGCCTTTCACATTTAAATCTTAAATTCACCCCGAATCGATTTCTATAATTGCTCTGAAGTGAGTCATATTTTCTTTTTTTCCAAATATATATCTAATTGTTCTTATATAATTCATTAAAAAGGCCTTCCTTTCCTAATCCCTGAGCAGTGCCCTTAGTCATGTATCTAAATGTGTGTAGGTCAGTTTCTGAACTCTCTAATCCAATGATCGCCAATCTTTCGGACCTCATGGACAACCAGTGGTCCGCATACCACTGGTTTGCGACTGCTGCTAATCTATTCCATTGGCTTAATTATCTATCTTTGCACAAATACTCTATTGTCTTACTTTATATGACTTTTTAATATGTTATATTTTGTTAAGCAAATCCACCAATCTTGTTCTCCAAGAATGTCTTGAACATTCTTGGAAGTGCTTTACATCTCTGCATAAATAATAGAATCAGTTGTCAGTCTGCAAAAATTAAAAAGCCTTTGGGATTTTGACTATAATTGCTTTGAAACCATAAATCAATTTGGGGCAAATATCTTCATAGTACTAAATTTTCTAACTAGTTAACAGTATCTCCAAGTCTGCCTACAGTTTGAAAAATCACCTGGCTCACCCCTCCCCACTCCCAATTCCTATTCCCAGAAGTAACTTACTTCAATTTCTAATATTTATGTGAAGTTCTAAATAAAATGTTTATACTCATTTTTCTACATTTTTTTCATTTTTAAAGACATTATCCTTTGAATTCCTATCAGTAATTTGCCTCAGGGAATTCAGGTTGTGAGTGGAATATTCAGAATTTAAATTTATGTCTGTTTCCAGACCTATGTTCTCAACCACTAGCCATATGACTTCTCAAAGGCAACATCTAGTTAAGTGATATCAATAAATGAGTCCCTTTATTATATTTAATGACTATAAAATACATCAAAGTAGATGTGACAAGTAATGCTAAAAATTAGTAAGACATGGTCCCCTCCCTCAAGGAAATCAAAGTACACTGGAAAGGCACAAAGACACATAAATAAATTGAATATAAATCATGTTTTAACTACTTAATTAAAAATGCAAAAAGGTCTGTCAAAATTTGAGGGGCAGAGGGGAAGATTAATGATCTAAGAAAAGATTTTTGTGGGAGACTGGTCTTGAGCTAGGTCTTGGTTCATGGACACCATACTCAACAGCATCCAACATGCATCAAGGCATGGCTGAGACAGAACAGAATCTTAGTATATAAAAATTATCCTCACCATTGAAGCCAAATAACGAAGCACCTTGTTCTCATTCATCAGCATTTTAATAACATCTTTTCTCGGAGCTTTTGGAATGAGAACAAAACAATTCTGAACAGAATCTTCAACTGGTCCAAAACCATTATAGGGAGGTAATTCCTGAAGAAATACAGGAAGCAAGAAGCAGATACTGTTTGTATTAAAAATTACAAAGTAACTAAGTTTCTTTGAAAAAAATCTAGAAAACATTTAAAAGATATATCAATATTTACAAATGTAGTCAGAAAAAATAACACACTGCACATTCCATTTTTCTTATTATAGACTAGAGGCCTGATGCATGAAATTCATGCAAGAGTAGGCCTTCTTTCTCCTGGCTGCAGGCACTGGCTTCCCTCTGGCACCGGGAACCCAGGCTCCCTCCAGCCGCCAGGAGGCACCTGGGACTCAGGCTTCATTCAGAGCCCTGGCTTTGTCTGGAAGGTTGTCTGGAAGGACATCTGGTCTAATTAGCATATTATGCTTTTATTATTATAGATTTTGTTTTGTTAATCCTCACCTGATGATATGTTTTCCATTGCTTCTCAGAGAGAGTGGAAGGGAGGGAGGAACTGAGGAAGGAGGTGAGAGAGGGAGAGAGAGAAACATTGATGTGAGAGAGACATATAACCAGTTGCCTCCTGTCAATGCCCTAACCCTGGGCAAGGAGCAAACCCACAAACTAGGTACATGCCCTTGACTGGGAATCAAACCCATGACCCTTTGGCATGCAGACCAATACTCTAACCACTGAGCAACACCAACCAGGGCTATTTATAGATTTTGTACCTTGATCATTCCTCATAGAAGTGACTGCTTATGCTACAAAGTAACTCTCAAGGCTACAGTGAAACTACTGCTGCTGTCCACTGACCCTTTATCTGGCTCTACTCCTGGGCCCAATCCTGGCCAGTGTGACCATCCTAGCATGACTTTGTTACTGGTGGAAGTAGAGGGGTCCTTATCCCCACCTGTTGCTCATGGAAGGTAATTCTTGTGATAACTCAAAAAAAAAAAAAGAATTTTCTGAGATTCATATGGTAGAATAAGTGATTTTTATTTGTGTGGAATTACATCCCTGAGTTTCCAAGGTCCCCTCTCCCTCAGTCATGCCATAGACGAAGTGTAGCTTTGGCTTTAGCAGGACTAAAATCAGAGTTAGTGTCCAGAGTTTCCATTCCATGTTGGCACAATCCAATACAGCATCAGGATAGCTTGATTTATATTTTCTACTGTAGTCCATCAGCCCATTGCATGCGGGTTTCCAGGGCCACATGGCTATGGAGGAAACAAGGGCGAAAGCAAGGAAGCAGGAGTGAGAGTGCCCCATGAGCCAAGAGTCACAAAAGCAACATGAGAGCAAACTCCTTTAAGGGATGATGCATCCCCACATTTTCCTGGGCTTGCATTAGCCACACCCATTCTGTTCCCAGCTGTGACCGACAGGAACCTTCCCTAGTCATCCCAACTTCTCTGCGCATATATCTATCTCCCCTTCGTCGAACCCCTTCCCTCAGTATTCTACAGGGAATGGACCAGTGTTTCTCTAGAGAGTGAAATTGTAGCTTCCTGGTTAAGCTTCCCAAATGGCCAAGCTTATCATCTCTGGCTTTCCCCTTTGCTCTTTTCCTACTATTAATAACTAGTTAATTATAATGGTATCAACTTGGCTCATTTTCCCTCTTTACTTCCATATTTCTAATATTTTTATTACTTGAGTTTTGCCTCACAGAAGAGGCATGAAAGCTGTACTTACTGAGAACTCAGATTCCTTGTTTGTACAGAACTCTCCTTTCCTAGTGAAGGAGCAAACTCAAAATAAATTTCATTGGTGAGTAGTATAGAAGTATAGGATGAGCTTTTATTTCTCATTCCAGTTCCACAAGAGCTGAAAACATCACTCTAGGATGCTAGGATTTGTTTGTCTCAAAACTTTAGTTTTAAGGGTATTATCCAATTTGTCATCAATATTTGCTAGAAAGCATCAGAGTTCTTTTTCTTGATTCCTTGTTATGCTTTCTTAGCAAACTCAGCTTGTACCTTGCTTTTCACTTGTAGATACCTTCCCCAAATCTTTTTATAAATTATGTTCAGGCACTTTAACAAATTAGTCTATAAGATCTCTGGTCCATCTGTAATAGGATACTCCCTCAAAACCCAGTAACTCTGCCATGTTCATTCAAGGTGTAGTGATCGTAACACTGACCCTGCACTCCACTTGCCAGGGCGGCAGTGATGAGATAATCACGGCTGGAATATGACAGAGGATCTGGTGGGTGGGCAATGACCTAGTGCTCCTAGTGCAACACTACTGCTCAATGAATATACAAGCTGCCAGGGACAGAAGGACCTGTGTGAGATGCCAAATACTATTAAGTTTTGCGTTATTCTGGAGCCAGGCAGAAATGCAGTGGTGGGATATAAACTTGATTTGCATTTGCAATAACACACAATGACAGCAGCCTGGTTGGGGGATGGGGATGGAGGTTGATTTTGAAATAGGGAGATACCTATAAGCCTCTGAGTGCCTTCCTCTCAAATTCCTTTTGTGTTTCAACAGGATTCTACCTGCTTTTCATGAATTGCACATCATTTGCTCTGCTTGGAATGAAGACCTTCCCCTAAATATCAGCCCATATACCTGGAGTCTTGTCACTGGGCTTCTCACACTCCAGGTTACTGCCTGGATCCTGTTTAAATCTAGATGAGTCACTCCTCTGACTGTGGACATTCTCAGTCCTAGTTACTCCTGCTCATATGACCCACTCACCCGTTTCTGCCCAGGCTTTCTAAACAAAGCAAGTATACGATGAGCGTGAGAGTCCCATAACCCCTCACGTACTGCTGTTAGGGGCCATCTCCATAGCAGATTAGCTTTCCTAGTCCTTGGTTTCTTCCTCTGCCCCACTAGCACGTCTCCATATGGAGCCAGCTTGAGAGGGAACACATCTGGCCATTGGACCCATGTTTACTTACTCCCAATCAAGCAGTTCAGCCTGACCTATGAGTGTCGTGATTCTCAAACTGAATATATCCCCTTCACATGCACTTCTGCCCCTGACCATTAGCTTGGCTCCAGCTTTACCCCTCTAGACCCTGCTACTGTGTCCCATCCCTGCTTTACAACTGTGTCATTCAGGGTTTAAATGACTGAAGTGTCTAGACTATGGAGAGCCAAATGTATTTGCAGTTTGGTAACTGGAGCTCTCGTATTCATTTCCAACACAGACTTTAATGAAGAGGCAGAGAGAATTTATTTGTAATATAGAGAATTTACTGAAAATAAACTGACCAAACACTATAATTAATGTGCCACATATATGGAGGTAGTTTTAGAACACAGAGTGACTGAGGTAGGCAAAACAAACCAACCAACAAACATCTACATAGTTCTTCCCTTCTCTCTGCTCTCTATCCAAGTCTCCCCATCCTTTACTTCCTTTGGAAGACAGGTTAGGAGGAAAACAAGTATTATGGTAATGAGAGTGGAATGGGAGAAGTATTCTAGGACTCAAAAGGTTTTATCAACTGATAAGATGGATCAAAGGGCTCCAAAAGGTGCACCACTCTGTTAAAATCCGCCCCTCCCCTTTCCCCCCTGCTTAGGTAAAGCTCGCCTTTGCACTTTGCAATATGACCTTGGGAAAGTCCCCTGGACCGCTATCTTACACTACAGTTATCTGTAAACTAAAATGGTGGAATAGTTTGCTTGATCAGAATCTAGATCTGTTCCCATGGTATTTTTTCATATATACTCCATCAAATGCTGCCAAAAATTTGAGGGTGAGGCACATTCAATGGTACAGAGTTCTATCAGGAAAAAAATCTGATAGCATGAGGTACAGTCATGTATCATAATGACAGAAATATGTTCTGAGAAAGGCGTCATCAGGTGATTTCGGCATCGTGTAAACATCATAGGGCACACTCACACAAATTGAGGTGGTATAGCCAACTACACATCTAAGCTATATGGCATAACCAAGTCCTCCTGGCTACAGACCTGCACAGCATGTTACTGTACTGAATGCTATAGGCAAGTGTAACAGTGGTATTTCTGTATTTGAACATTTCTAAATACAGGTAAGGGCTAGTAAAAATATGCTATAAATATAAAAACCGGTTCACCTGTATGCAGCACTTACCAAGAACAGAGCTTACAGGACTGGAAGTTGCTCTGGTTAAGTCAGTGAGTGAGTGAGGAGTGAATGTAAGGGCCTGCACATGACTGTACACTACTGTGCACTTTCCAAACACTGTACCCTTAGGCGATTCTAAATTTATAAGAAAATATTTTTCTTCAATAATTTAATCTTACGGTAGGTAATGTTTTCACTTACATTTTTTTTGAATTTAAAAAAATATTTCAACTCTTCTATAATAAGACTTGGCTTAAACCACAAACACTGTCCAGCTGTATAAACATATTTTTCTTTATATCCTTTTTTATAAGCTTTCTCTATTTTTAAACATTTTTTCAAAACTTAATTTGTTTTGTTAAAAACTAAGACACAACCACACACATTAGCCTAGGCCTACACAGGGTCTGGACCTAAATATCACTGTCTTCTGCTCCACATCTTGTCCCCTGGAAGGTCTTAAGGGACAGTAACACACATGGAGCTGTCCTCTCCTCTGACAGCAATGCCTTCTGGAACACCTCCTGCAGGACCCGCCTGAGGCTCTTCTTGAGGAGGTGACACTGTTTTCAGAAACATGCCCATGATGGTTAGCTTGGATTGTTTCTTTTTTACATCATAAATTTGCTTATAGACCGATAATGCATCATGAACATTCCTCTCTAATAATACAAACCTTTTGGTGTTGGGGGTCCATGTTTTCAAACTTTCTGAGGCGTTTGCTGAGGTCCGCAAAAGTTTCTGCTAAAACCTTCACTGTGAATTTTCTTGGGGGTTCGTCTTTTTCTTCTCCTGCAGTTTCCTTTTCTCTTGTCTCTTCACCTATGCATTCCAGTTCCAACATTTCTTCATTAGTTACTTTTTCAGGATCCACCTCTAGGAGCTCCTAAATGTCATCTCATCCACACTCAGGTTAAAGTTATTTGCCATCTCAACCATAGTCTTCATTTTTGCAACATCCTCATCCTTGATAAATCCTTTAAGTCATGGGTGAATCTCCTGAGTGTCTTCCTCCAGATGCCATTCACATGCTCCTTGGTGACATCACCCCAAGTTCAAGTAAGGTTCTGCAGTCAAAATGTTGTAATCCCTCCAGAATTACATCAGTGTCTTCCTCAGTTGCAGCAATAGCCTGGTTCAAGACCCTCCTCAGGTACTAGGCCTTAAAACCTGCTATAACTCCTTGATCCATTGGTTGCAATGGGGGTTTTAGAGGGAGACACAGCACTTGGATATTGGGATGACGGCTACCAATAAGAGGAGGATGTTCAGGAGCATTATCAATAAGCAAAATCTTGAAGTGTATGTTATTCTCTAAAGAGTACTACATTTCACTGGCATAGCAATTCAGGAGGCCATCTTGGGAGAGAAGTTGAGTCACCTGTGACTTCCATGTCCCTATAGGAAACTGGCAGTGTGTGCTTATCGATATGCTTGAACACCCAGGGGTTCTCACTGTGCCAGACCACAAGGGTTTTGTTTTGTAGCCGGCGACATGGCCCCCAAGCAAGACTATTATTTTGTATTTAAAAGCTTTGGAACCTGGCACTGACTTGGCCTCCTGTGGAAGGAAGTCCATTCATGCATCTGGTTCTAGAATATGGCGGTCTCATCCATATTGATTATTTGCTCTGGCAGATAATTTTGCTCCCCAATCAGCTTATCTAAAGTTTCCAAAAATTCTTCACCTGCCTTCACATCAATACTCAAAGAGACAATGCTCACTTTCACATTATGGAATGAATAACAATACTTGAACAATTTAAGCCACATAGAGCTAGAGATAAGTTCACATCAGAGCTGGGACCAGCCTCTTCTTTCAACATCAAAAACAAAATCTTTCGCTGTGGCTGTGATCCTGCTCATGGTGCCAAGAAGACAAATTCATGCTGTGTCTACTCTTCCATGTGGGTCATTAGAAGTTTCTCCATATCTAACATAGGCACTTCTCAAATTTTTGTTAGTCGCATTACCTTTGTTCTTGTTCTTCAAGATTGTAACTATGGTGGAATGGGACATGCCTGACTGGAAAGCTGTAGCCATCACTGTCTACCTTTGTAGTCTTCAATAATTTTCATTTTGCATCCAGATCAGTCACTGGCAATATTAGCAGTGGATTTGTATGCATAGGGACCACTATGAGCAAAACTACAAAGATTAATCACAAGAGAAAATGATGTAATCAAGACGCAGTAAACACAAAATGTAAGTGACTGCTGCTGGCATAACACTGTTTTACAACAAACTTTATTTAAATAGGTAGAACAAATACACTCTAAAATAAGTTTAGTACATTGAATGCATAAGCCAGTGACAGCCATTTACTAGCATTATCAAGCATCATGTACCGTACATAACTGTATGAGCTGTAATTTTATTTTATTTTTTTTTAATTTTATTTTTATTGTTCAGATTATTACAGTTGTTCCTCTTTTTTCCCCCATAGCTCCCCTCCTCCCAATTCCCACCCCAACCTCTGACCTTGCCCCCCCCATTGTCCTCATCCATAGGTGTACAATTATTGTCCAGTCTCTTCACGCATCCCCAACACCCTTAACCCCCAAAAATTGTCAGTCCACTC
>PVJC01039969.1:0-15982 GCA_004026665.1 Murina feae | reverse complement strand
GGGGCAGTGGCGGGGGGGGGGAGGGGGGCGGGGGGAGAATGAGTAAAGTTACAACTTGAGAATGAAGGGAGGAGGATAAGGAAAAGTATAAGTTGATGGTGCACATCTCAGAAGGCCTCCATTTTATTTTATTTTATTTTTAGAGAAATAGGAGATGAATTTTGCTTCCAAGAGTGAAGGAGATCATGACAAACTTGAGGACTTGAGGGAAGGGCAAAGGCTTAGAATACCTGTTAGAAGGACTGGAAAGAGGATCAAAGTACAAATGAGGGGGACACTGAGGCAGCACCGAGGGTTAGCACAGTTTAAAAAGCATTCTTTGTTGTGGTACTAAATACAGTTTTAGGTGATCAGCTCCAGTAATCCAGGTGAAGAGATTCAATGAATGATAATGAGGAGTCTGATGATGGTGTTCATAAAGCAACACTATCAACAGTAACTAGCACGTGCCAAGGAATTCAGGAACTCAACCTGAGCAGTGTTGTGTGGTGATGACATGAATGGGCTTGGCAGGCAGAACTCCTAGATTTGAATCCCAGCTACTCCACTTCAAGCTACATGACGTTGGTCAACTTACTCAATTAAAATGGTCATAGAAGTATGGTACTTACCTTGTTTTTGTAACAAATAAATCAGTTCCTTCATGTAGAGTATTTAGAACAGTGCTAGACACATAATAAGTATTTGTTAAAGTTAGTTATGCTTATTACAGAGTGTTCAGGCTAAGTTGAGGATGATAGAAGTTCACAAAGCTACAAAAATATCACAACTCTCAGCACATAATCAAGAGCAAAATTATCCATGAGACGCATCGATATAACCATATCAAAGATCAAAAAATAATCTCAGTTACCAACCGCACCTATGACAGACATCCTTTTCCTGATATTGTTGAAATCCAAAAAGGCAAGCAATTGGTAAGTAACTAGTGTTCCCAGTTCTTCTATTGTTATTGTCTCTGGTGTCCGAGACTTAAAAATGAACCCAAAATTTCTTGCTGCAGTCACTAGAGCCCCTTCATCAGGTGATTGAACTTGATAAATCAGCTGTCCTAAAAGGAAAACAAACAAACAAACAAACAAACAAGTAGATTAAACAATAACCAAGAAAGGGTATTTTGAAAAGGGAAAATAAACATATGTATGAATACTAAAAAGAATAGCTTAACATTCTTAGAATGCTAATACCAACTCCAAGTCATTGTCAATACTCAGCTCAAGTGACAGTTCTAGAAATCACACATTTTCTACTCACCAACCGGCGGGAGCAGGTGCCTATCCTGTAAGCTATGCCTACTACCAGTGAAACTCTTGTCATCTTATTTTAAAAGATACTTGTTGCTGAGTGTGCCTCTCCACTATGCTGGAAATTTCTTAGGTCAGAGACCATACCTTTATATTTTCAGTAACAAGCGATGTACCGTGAAAGTTTCATAAGCTAAAGCACTTAATATCTATTAACTCACATAATCCTCATGGCAAGCCTTGGATAGAGGGGTTACTAAAATTATTATTATTTCTCCTTTATTCTGGCAAAACTGATGATTGGAGGGGTTAAGATTTTTGCAAAATCACACAGTCAAAGAATAATGTAGCAGGTATTCCAAATTCCACTTTAGTCTGCCCCTAAAATCCTTTCTATGAGAAAATATATAAGAAATTCCCTAAAATTTAAGGAATCAAACCAGATGTTAATCCTTGGCTCCTGGTAATGTATATGTGCTGGGGTGAGGTTAAGAGAGAGAAATAAAAAAGAAAATAACATAAAAATACACTTTAAAAAACAGTATGTATAAAGTAAGCCTTTCTACATAAAATTAGTATTATCTTTGTATGTAAAAATCAATTAGCAAAAGTAGACAGAGTTAGATCCATATTTACTGATTTATAGTGATGGCCAAGGTACATTGTTAAGAGAACAAGCTGTGTATTAATGTAATACTGTAATTCCTTTACCTTAAAAACAAAAAAACCATCTACTATCTGTAACTGGAAAAGGTGCAATGATTCACACCACAAGTTACCTTGGTTACCCCTATATTGGAATTATTAGAAACAGCACATTATAAATATTTAATAGATTTCTAGACATAAAAGAGAGGCATGAAATTAAGCAGATGTGAAAAGAGATTAAAGGTCTTGTAGAAATTAAAAATAAAAAACTACAGATTAAGTACAACCAGAGAAAGAATTGGTGTGCTGAAAAAAAATAAAGAAAATTCCATAATATATCCCAGAGAGATAAAGAAATGGAAAAATGAGAGACATGTTAAAAGACATAGAGAATATAGGTCCAGAGGCATGGATGCATGGAACAGACTGACAGATCTCTGAGGGGACAGGTGGTGAGGAGACAGGAAGAAATTAACCAAAAAACTTATATGCATATATGCTTAGCCCATGGACACAGACAATAATGTGGTGAAGGTCTGGGATGGGGCGAGAGGGTTGGGTGGGGAGGAGCAAAGGAGTAGAAAATGCAGGACATCTGTAATACTGTCGATCATCAAGGACAAAACTATGGCTTGAATGTAGTCCCAACAAGAAAAAACTAAATATATATATATATATATCACATATCTATATCTTACATATTTATAGCAACCATCTGACCAGTAGCTATGATACACAATGACCATCAGGGGGCAGACGCTCAACACAGGAGCTGCCGAGCTGCGGTGACTTGGCAGCTGCGGTCTTTGGTGACGCACCCAGAACCAGAAAGGAGGAAGCCTGATTCAGGGTGTATCACCTGAGAACTGCCCTCTCACAATCTGGGACCCCTCAGGGAATGTTAAAGAGCAGGTTTCAGCCCAATCCCCACAGGCCAGGCCCAGGGACCTAACCTGTTGGAGGGACCCCACTCACTCCAGACGACCTTCAAGTCGGGGCGCCACCCCAGGTGCAGCTGGCTGGGAAGGAACTGGGGGAGGTTGGCTCCAGGGTGTGTCCAGCCTGTCTCACCCCATCCTGCTCTGCCAGCCACCTTTAAATTAATTTCCTTTCAATGTACATGAATCTGTGCACCAGGCCACCAGTATACATATAAAGAGTCTACAGTCTATATATATACAGTATTTCACATTTGAATTGATTTACTTGGATGATACTTCTTAGTCAATAGTTGGTAGCAGAAAAAAAAAATAACTGGCAAATAAAATAGTTTGGGCTTGATTGGAACAAGAAGATGATTCATTAATACCCATTATCTACCAACCTCATCACTTTAATATTAAAGTGGTCCACCTAATTTTGTTCTATTCTAAGAATTCTGAGTTTCTAAACAACCACCTTATTACATGTGAAGATTTGTTCATACTGGGGACTATATAAGAGTATTATTTTATCAGTATAAATCTACCCCCATTACTGGAAAAATTCATTGTAAGCATACACCTGATAGTCATCTGTATCTATTAAATGTTTATGTCAATAATTGAGAGATAACTGGAAACTGTTCAGGATATCCTATATAATAAAAGGCTAATATGCAAATTGTCCCTACAGACAGGAGTTTGACCAACCGGGAGTTAAATGTGCACTGACCACCAGGGGGTGGCACAGAACATGGCAGGCATTGGTGACAGCACATCACTGGCAGCAGATGGCAGTGGAGGTGCTGCTGGCCTTGGTGGTCCCCTACAAGAGCAGGACTGTGGCGGGATAGTGGAGCAGGTGAGCAGGCAGCACCAGGCCAATGTGGGTGCGAAGGGAGACCCCGGCTGGCAGCATTGGCAGGCAGCTGGGGGAAGGGAGGCCCCAGACGACAGCCGACTACTACTAGGGACCCTACCTGTGCATAAATTTCATGCACTGGGCCTCTAGTAAATATATATAAAGAAAAGCTACTGTAGTAGGTTAAACCCTTATGCAAAGTTGTATTTTGAATTAGAAAATCCTTTTAATTCCAAACATTTTAAATAAAAATATCAATTCTGATTCAAAAACCAAGGCTCACCGCTTATACACACTTTCCTCTTACCTGCACTGTTTTCCTCTGACATTACAGTGTGGCAGAGAGCAAGTAACCTCAGGAACTCGTGCACTTTAGGATCACCCCGTTTAATGGATTCCATCAGAGAGTGGTCAAAAAACTGAAATGTTTTATCTACTTGGGGGTTGGCTGAGAAATCCACAGGCTTTTTTTTCTGTAGGGGAACAAACAAAAAAAAATAACTAGAAACTGGTTCCAACAATCATCTTTTAAAATTCAGAAACATTTCCTCTAAGCATTTTTAGTGCTTATATGATTTTTCAGCATCAAACGTCTGGCACTAAAATGGCTTTCTGTTTCATTACTGTTAAATATTGTCTTCTCATTTCAGAGCCATGCAGCAGATAGTGAGCCTTCCAAAAGTCTCTGAGGGGAAAATATCCAATGACTGTAAAAATCCTCAAATGCTTATTGAAACTCCAAAATACAAAAAAGCCCTGCAAACTGAGAGGTTTTTTTTCCAAAACTTACTCGATAGCAAAACCTGACCAGACTTGAACTCATTTTGATTGCAATATCTGACCTGGATTGATATGTGTCTAGTTATAGATATTTTTAGCCTGTTTAGTGTGAATTAATACTTTCTGATACAAAAATACATATTTGACTATAGAATACTTTCTCAGATCTCACTGGAGATATTGCACAATATAATGACACAATTAAAATCAGGATCTTAAAGAGATATTTGCACTCACATGTTCATTGCAACATTACTCACAATAGCCATAACAATAGAAATAACATAAATGTCCATTGACAGGCAAATGGATAAAGAATATGTGGTATAAAATCCAAGATGGTGGCAGAGTCGGGGGAAGCTACATTCACCTCCTTCCAAGACCAAGCTGGAATTACAACTAAAGTATAGAGCAGTCAACCTGAATAAAACTAAAGACCAGCTAAAAGGAAGTCAAATAACCAAGGGTTACAGAAGATACCACATCGAGACTGGTAGGAAGGGCAGAGATGTGAAAAGGGCTGGACCTACTCACATGGGCAGTGGTTGAGATCCTGGAGGGATACCTCTATAAACGTTTCCCCTAAGAGTATAGAGTCTCAACCCCACACCAGGTGCCCCAGCCCAGAGCATCAGAGCCAGGAAGAGATATAACATATAACATCTGACTGGAAAAATCAGTGTGGATCCTATTAGGGAGAAACAGGAGTCTGATAGAAACACAAGGACCCACTTAAAGGGCCAAAGCATAAAATCTCGTTCACAGACACTCACCCTGGGCTTCAGTGGATGGAGGGCAGAGCAGACTAGAGTCACATGAGGAAAGACTGGGGTTTGTGGCCCTGGGAAGAGAGCTGAAGGGACAGCCACCAGGATCTCTGTGCTGAGCTCCCTCCCACACCACAGACACCATCTTTTTGGGTAGAGCACTCCCCTCTTTATGGAATCAGCCTGGTTGAATGTAATAGCCTTACCCACTGGATTCCCTGTTGTCCCAAACTGCAGAGCTTACACCCTGCTGAGGAGTCAGCTGCCTGGGTACGGTGTAGAGTTCTGGGCAGACTTAGGAGGTAACAGTGACTGACTTGTGTGGCTCTGGGGCAGGGGCCACACTTCCCACCTCTCCCCAACCTCACAAGACATCCAATACCCCACCCTCCCAACTCCCTATCCCCCCACCCTGCTGAGCTCAGGCTCCCACAAAATCTGGGACAGACTGAGTTGTGTGGCCCTAGGGGACAGCAGCCATTTTTTCTTGCATGCCCAACTGGTACAGAGCCCTCCCTTTATACAAACAAATTTTGGTCTGTTTGGGCCTGATAAGATCTGCTGGTCTCACCCTGACAACTCCCTGAGACCCTACCCTAGCACAAAGGTCTGAACGCACCTGGTGAGTGGCAGCTAGACTTGGTATATCCTGAGGCTTTGCTGAGTGGCCTCAGACCGACCATTAGCGCCAAGATTGAACCTGCATCTCCCATCCCTACCTGGTATCTCACTGAGAACCTTCCTAAGGCAACTTGAGCATAACCACAGACTCTTTCAGTGACTGAGTATAACAGGCAGCTGGCAGACAAAGGCAGTCACAGGCAGATCTCAGGGTTCCTTGGGTCTTTTGAAGACTACCCCTGCGCTCAGTGCTGATGAAGGCCAGCACTAGGCCACAGTTTGGACCTTCTCATGCATACCCAGGCCCAGCAGAGGCAGCCACAAACTGTGGATCACATTGTATCTCCAATAAGGTTGCCCAGGACCAGTCACAGGCAGCATCTGATATTGACCTACACCAGAGTCTTTATTAAGAGGCCCCAGAACCAACTCACCCAGTGGCCAGCTTCAGACTACATCAGAGCAGGATCCAATTACTTTCACAAGGGAAATCGCAGGAGGCACCAGACCCTGCCGAGGCAAATGCCACTTAGTGTGGTCAGTACCTACACAGCAGCTCATACACTGTGGTCAAGGTCAATCCTCAATTCAGCCAGCCTGAGAGTCAAACCCATGCACAAATAGACCCATAACAATCCAGACTCAATTACAATGGGAGGGCTCACATAATCCACATAAGTCATTCTTGAAGCAGCCAGCTCAAGTGATCAAGGAAACTGCACCATTTAATCCCACGGAACACTTAATACATAAGGCCACACCACCAAGACTGGGAGATGTAGCAGGTCTATGTATCACATAGAAAAAAACACAAAAAGACTAAGAAACATGCCCCAAATGAAATAATAGGGTGAAATCTCCAGAAAAAGAGGTAAGTGAAGTAGAGGCAGTTTAATAGATACAGAGCTCCAAAAAAATGGTAATAAGTATGCTCAAGGAACTTAGTGAGAAAAAGAATCAATTAGAAATAAAGAATGCAATATCTGAAATAAAGAATATACTAGAAGTAATAAAAGTAAATTGGATAAAGCAGAGGACTGAATCAGCAATTTGGAAGACAAGGTAGCAGAAAAGACTCAATCAGAGCACTTTTTACTGTACACTTAAAAAATTTGTTGAGTAAAAAAAAATTAAAGAAATGGGGTCCAATAAAGAACAGGACACAGAGTGGAAGATGGTTCAATAGTAAATAAGATCCCTATTAATTCACTGACTTCTAGAAAGCACAAAATGTACTTCTAAAACTTTATAACTCAAAGTGCTGGTCCTGTGATAATGTCTTTGCAAAAACAATTGATGGGAAAATACTTTAATACACACTTTGTCTTGGATACTGTAGAATAAAATTATCCTATATAATCCTATATAATAAAAGAGAAACATGTAAATTAACTGTCCCTTCGCTACACTCACCAGCCAATCAAGGCAAATATGCAAATTAACCTGACAAAGATAGTGGGTTAATTGCATTCACAGGCACTGGGCAGAGAGCGAAAGCAGGAGAGCTGGCAGCTTGGGGGGATGTGACTCCCTCCGGTCACTCCCAGTGTGGGGAGCAGCAAGAATTCTGGGAACAGTAGTCCTGATGGAAGCCCCAGGACTGGAAGTGGAAGCCCAGAGCATGGGGAGCACCAGGAATGCTGGGAATCATGGTTCTGGTGGCAGACAGATCTCCTAGACACTAGAGCAAAGTCAGCCTGGAACAAGTTACTGTTGCAGTAGGGCATGGAGGGAAAGCAAAGGTGAGAGGCATAAGTAAAATCAGAGTGTCTAGGAAAAATTAAAGGCAAGATATCCTAAAACTTCCAGGAAATCTCCACCAATGAAGCAAAGAAAAAAAATGCCTCTATTATTCTGTGAGCAACAAACCAAACTGGGTTGGGGGTCTCAGACAATTCATTCATATGATTGCAAAGACAGACAGAAACACCCAGATTGGAGAGGGCTCCCCTGAGGGCTCCCAGATTGGAGAGGGTGCAGGTCAGGCTGAAGGACCCCCCATCACCCCCCACTCCATGCATGAATCTTCGTGCACCAGGCCCCTAGTCTATATAACAAAAGCTTAAGCGACCATTACAGCAGAATGACTAGAATGACCAGTTGCTATGACACACACTGACCCCCCAGGGGGCAGACACTCAACACAGGAGCTGTTCCCTGGTGGTCAGTGTGCTCCCACAGGGGGAGCAGCACTCAACCAGAAGCCAGGCTCATGGCTGGCAAGCGCAACGGCATTGGCAGGAGCCTCTCCCACCTTCACGGCAGTGCTAAGGAGCAGTAAGCAGAGCAGTAAGGAGCAGCACTAAGGAGCAGTGAGCCAAGCGGTAAGGAGTAGTGAACTGTTGGGCAGTAAGGAGCAAGGGGTCCCAGACTGCAAGAGGGATGTCCACCTGCCAGCATCCCAGACTGAGAGAGGGTGCAGGCCAAGCTGAGGGACCCGCCCCTCTCTGCAGTGTGAGAATTTCATGCACTGGGCCTCTAGTCTATATATATATAAGCCTAAGCAACCGGCCTAGTGCATATATTTGTGTACCAGTGGGATCCCTCGGTCTGGCCTGTGGGGATCAGGCCAAAACTGGCTCTCCAACATCCCCCAAGGGGTCCCAGATTGCAAGACAGCACAGGGCAAGCAAAGGGACCTGACCAGTGCATAAATCTGTGCACTGGGCCTCTAGTATATTATATCCAAATATATGGAAAGACTCGTAATAAGACACTCAATTAGTTGTGTTTATCCCAAAATCATAGAGACTTATTTAATCACAGATTGTTTTGTCCATGTAATAAATTTTGAACAAAATTTATTGGGAAGGAAAATGATAACTCACTAATAAGGAATAAAATACACACTAACCTTAGATATCCTTGAATACTCCCACCTCCCCACTCCCCAAAAGAAATTGTGACTCAAAAAGATAATAGCCAAACTGTTATTCAAATATAAAGTCAACAGATGGTTTTGAACAGTTATTTCTTAATACTTCTTGAAACTGGAGATAACTGGAAAAAAACCTGGGAAAGACACTAGTTGGTGGTGAGCACCAATTTCTCTAACTGAAGGACTAAATCTAAAAGAAATAGAGACATTAGCATACTACAACAAAATATACAGGGTTGGGCAAAAGTAGGTTTATTACTGTAAGTACACAAAACACAGTTTATTCTTGTATTATTTTTTTAATCCTTACTTGAGGACATGCTTTTATTTATCTACTTATTATGTGTCATCACCTTTTATCCCCTCCATGCCCTCTACCACCTCCACCCATCCCCCTTCACCCCTGCAATCACACACTTGTCCATGTCCATGAGTTCTCTCTCTCTTTTTTTTTTTCTTGCTTGTATTTATTTTTAGAGAGAGAGGAAGGGAGGGAGGGAGAGAGAGAGCTAGAGAGGAAAACATAAATGTGAGAGTGAAGTATCAATCAATTGCTTCCTGCACATGCCCCAACCAGGGATCCAACCTGCAACCTGGGTATGTGCCCTGATTGGGAATTGAACCCATGCCCTTTCAATGTACAGGACGATGCTCCAAACAAGTGAGCTATTCTGGTCAGAGCTATTTTTTTACTGTTATTTATTATAACAGTAACTGCAGACTTACCTTTGCCCCACTCTGTATATATTATATACCTTAACTATGTTGAAAAGACAACTAAAAATTTGGTAAAAGATTCTGATTTCCTCATTTAACATTTGAAGGTCAGAAGATATTATTTGAAGATTTAAATAAACTAACAGAAAGTTATATATCTAATCTAATAAAAGAGTAATATTGAAATTGACCATTTCTATGGGATGCCTAAGCCATGCCCACCAGCCAATCAGAGTGGCTGTATGCAAATTAACCCAGCCAAGATGGAAGCCAGCAGTCACGGAGCTGGAGTAAACAGAGGTTTCTGTTGCACCAGGAGTAAACTGTTTGCTGGCCGGCTCAGCTTCTTCAGGCTCAGACAAAAACATATTTACAACATTGTTGTAATTATAGAAGCCTCAGAGCTGAACCAAACAGCAGGCTTCCGTTGCACCAGCAATGGAGGAAACTGCCTGCCTAGAGTCTACTAAGGCAACATTCTTTCAATTATAGAGGCCACAGAGCTGAAGCAGACAGGCAGCTTTGTTACCTGCCTAGGCCTCAGCTTAAAGGAATTATAGAAGATAAATAAACCCTAGAAACCTGCTTCCAGCCAGCCTTGCTGGGACATTGGGTCAATGGGAGCTATGGGCAGCCTGAAAGCCTGAAAACACCCCTCAGTCCCTCACCCAGGCTGGCCACACCCCAATGGGGTGAGGGTCCCCACTGGGGGGCTTGGCCAGCCTGCAAACAGCCATCAGCCCCTCACCCAGGCTGGCCAGGCACGCCAGTAGGTGGACATCCCCAGAGGGGTCCCAGACTGTGAGAGAACACAGTCTGGGCTGAGGGACCTCCCGAGTGCACAAATTTTTGTGCACTGGGCCCCTAGTATTTAAGATAAATAAGTATCATTAATAAAATTAATAAGAAAATATCAGGGGAAAAATACAATAATTTCATCACTATTCATATCGAGATATTGATACATATTATAAGAAATGTATACAGACACAAAGGACAACCTAAAATATTATAACAGAACTAAGAGAATACATAACCTAATGTAGGTGGTCCATTACTTATTTTAAAAAGTTAGAGAGTCAATAGTGTGTGTATGCAATTGTGTGCTATTATATGTACACTGGTTTTTGTGACTGGAGTGCATGTAAGTTTGCCATCTCTGCTTGCTTAATTTTACTACATGGCTACCATTTCTTATCAATCTTATGGATATGTGCTTTTTGTCTTACTATTATGTGTCTAAAATTCACTGTTATGCCTTTTAAAATGAGGCATAGTATAGGTCAAATGAACAAGCAAATAAAAACAGAATAAATAAAATAACAAGTTTGAAAGTTTGGAATGCAAAGCAAAATCTAAGCCTATGCTGTACCCAGAGACACACCTAAAATAAAGTCATTCAGGAACATTCAAAATAAAAGGTAGACATATGCAAATGAAAAGAAACCAGAAGTCATGATCTTAATAGCAAATAAGGTTGAATTCAGGCCAAGAAGAATTAAATGAGTCAAAGAAGAGGTCTTTTAACATTAAATTGTGTAATTCATAATACAAATGTAAAAACTATAAACATTTATGCACTCCAAAAGAGCAAAACAAAACAAAAATTTCAGGTTATATAGGAGCAGGAGAGGGATTATCAGAACACTTTAATTAACTTAATTAATCCAAGGAGATAATATAGATAAAAGATAAATAATGAAACATAAAACCTAAATAATGTAATTAATAAGATAGTACTAAATGATATTTAACTAGTTTTATACTTTGAAAACAGAATATACATATGCTTTCCTTTAAGGACCTTGGAACATTGATCATAATAGGCCACAAAGAAAGCTCCAAAAAACTACAAAAAATAGAAATAATGCAAATATATTTTTTTATTAAAAGTACAATCAACTAAGAGAAGAAAAGCCCCTACTACTTGGACATTTTAAAACTTTTTCTTAAAATGGTTTAATATAGATATTCAAATAGACATGATAAAAAATAAAGATACTTTCATAAACTACATACCCAAATCCATGTGATAAAACTAAAGCAGTGTTCAGGGGGAAATTAATAACCATAAATATTTGTATTGTTAAAAAGGAAGAATAGAAGCAAAATGTTAATTAAACATCTGAGTAAAAAGTTGGGGGAAAAATAACAAAAGAAAACTAAAGAGTGAATAAAGAATTCATTAATAAAGAAAAAAGCAGAATTTATTGATTAAAAGACAAGAAATATATATATATAAGTAATAAATTCAAAAGCTGTACTTTATGTGGGAGAAAGAGGCAACTTTCTAACATAATGAAGAAGGGAAAAAATAAGAAATGAGAAAAAGAAATAGCCACAGATAAAGATGAAATTAATAGAATCATAAGAGATCTCTTTGTTCAAGTCTTTGCAAATAAATCTGGACATCCTATTGAACTGAAGAATATTGTAGGAAAATATAATTTTCCAAACCATTTCAGAAGAGTTAGAAATTCTAAACAGATAAATACTATGGGAAAGAAAATATCATCAAAGGGCTACCACCCGTACACATGATTTTACAGAAGAATTTTATGAAAACTTTAAGGCATGGACCCTTTTAATTATCCTATAGAATCTACACAAATAAAAGAGAAACATGCAAATTAATCATCACTCCATCACTCCGCCACTCCACTACACCCACCAGCCAATCAGGAGCAAGTATGCAAATTAACCCAACTAAGATGACGGCGGCCATGAAGCTGGAGCAAGCAGGAGGCTTGGGTTGCCCCCGGCGATGGAGGAAGCTGGGGGCAACAGAGGAAGCTAAGCTTCCTGCCTGCTCTGGCTGGCCCTGGGTTCTGTTCAAGGTTACAAAGTTTCAATTGGGTCTCTGGGGGGGTGTGACCAGCCTTAAAACGGCCCTCAGCCGCCCACCCAAGCTAGCCAGGTACCCCAGCAGGACCCCCACCCTGATCTGGGACACCCTTCAGGGCAAACCAGCTGGCCCCCACCCGTGCACCAGGCCTCTATTCTATATAAAAAAAGGGTAATATGCAAATTGACCCTAACAGCAGAACAACTGGGAATGACTGGTCACTATGACACACACTGACCACCAGGGGGCAGATGCTCAATGCAGGAGCTGCCCCTGATGGTCAGTGCACTCCCACAGCGGGTGCTCTGCTCAGCCACAAGCCAGGCTGATGGCTGCCAACACAGCGGTGGTGGTGGGAGCCTCTCCTGCCTCCTCAGTAGCACTAAGGATGTCTGACTGCAGCTTAGGCCTGCTCCCCTCTAGCAAGTGGACATCCCCCAAGGACTCCTGGGCTGCCAGAGGGATGTCTGACTGCCAACTTAAGCCAGCAGGTGAACATCCCCCAAGGGGTCCCAGACTGCAAGAGGGCACAGGCGGGGCTGAGGGACCCCCCTGAGTGCATAAATTTTTGTGCACTGGGCCTCTAGTATTAAATAATGGGTGGGGGGGACATGCTTTCTAAAGCAAATATAACATTGGTAGCAAAGCAAACATTACCCCTAAAATGAACATTAATGACTAACATATCTTACAAATGCCAATGCACATCCTATATAATAAAAGGCCAATATTCAAATCAACCGAACGGCAGAACAACCAGTTGCTATGATGTGCACTGACCACCAGAGGGCAGACGATCAACACAGGAGCTGCCCCATGGTGGTCAGTGTGCCTCACATCAGGAGCACCGCTTAGCCAGAAGCTGGGCTCATGGCTGGCAAGAGGGCTCTTGGACTATAAGAAGGCACAGGCTGGACTGAGGGACCCTCCCCCCCCCTCCGCCCAGTGCACAAATTTTGTGCACCGGGCCTCTGTTATCTAAATAAAGCATTAGCAAACAGAATCTAGTATCTTTCTAGATTCTGAAAATTAAAATGAACATAAGTGACATTTATTCTCAGAGACCATGGATAGATGATAGTCCAATAGAAAAGTGGTAAAAAAGTATGAACCAGAAGTTCACAGTAAAGGAAATACAATAGGCTATTAAAAGTATGAAAAGATGTCCAACCTCACTCATAATAAGAGAAATTAAAATTTGAAACATTTTGCTATATTGTGTTTCACACAGTTTGTCAATGATCAAAAACTTTGATACAACATAGTATTGGTGAGTGTGTTTGTGGGAGAGTAAATTGGAATAAATTCTAAAAAGGGTAAACTGGCAATATTTATCAAATTACAAATGCACATACCTTTTGAGTTGGCAATTCATTTCTAAAAATGGAACTTATTAGAATATAGGATTCATGTGAAATATCATAGATACAATTGTTATTTTTGCTGCATTTTCTTTCATAAAAAAATATTGAAAATACCCTGAATATCCGATAGTGTCTCCTTACATAAATTACAGAACATCAATGTAGAAAAATATTATCAGATATTAAAAAGAATAAGAAGTACTTTTTTTTTTTTACTGATCAAGAAAAATCTCCAAAATGCATTGCTGAGAAAGTTGAAAGAAGAGTGTATATATGCTACCTTAAAAAATGGAGAAATATATTTGCTTGCATATACATAAATATTAGAATAAGAAAGTGGTAACTCAGGTTGGGGAACCTGCATAAGAAGAAATTTTGAATCATATAAATATATTTTTAATGTTATGTATCTCATCTGGTCATAGCAGAAATTAGACCTCTAGGAATTCATCATTTTAAAAGCATGCACAATCTGAAATTAAAAGTAAAAATGAAGTTTTATCACCTCCACACCTTAGTTATGTCTGTCTTCTGACCCAGGTCATCATGTACTTCACCTGCCAAACAAAAATTGAGAATTAAAACTAAATGAAATTGATACTAGATTTAGATATTTAATCTTCAGGAATACACTTATTAAAGTACCATCACTGGATGGCATTCTGGGTTCAAAAGTAGACTTTTTAGGAGTGTTTTCAAATTGTAACCCTAGACATGGCTATCTATACAGAGAGATACTCATTTTGCCCAAGATAGAACTAACATGCAATATGCATTTAAGCAAAACTTGCAATTATGTATTTCTGATATTTCATCATTCTGGCATTACATTATCTATGATGTTTGTGAGAGGCAAATTTTATCTTCTACTTTATCCCCACTGTTGGGGAGTCCAAAATTATATCCAATACAGAACAATTCTTGTCAATGCTAAAGCTTGGTGAGTATATCTTTGTCTACCATGGTTGAGGCCAGATACATCCGTGTATTATGAAGGTCAGATGAGCATGTGAGCTTTAAACAATGGCAGTGTCTTCTCCAGGCAGAGCACATAGCCACCTATTATATGTGCCAGACACCTGAAAATAACTTCTTAGGATAAAGCCAATATCTGATTATTATAGATATATTGTAAAATACTGGACATTTACAGTAGAAAATAAAAATGTTTAAAAGTCCTACCACCCAGAGAAAAACCACTATTTGCTGTTTTGAGGTTGATTATATGTATGTGTATATTATGTATATGTATACATATATTCATCATACTAGTCTTAAATTTCTGCTTCCTGCTGTTTGGTAACCACTTAAAGTATAAGAATTTCTCCGTCATTAAAAGTTCTTTGTGAATCTGATTTTGAAGGATTGTATGAGAGCCCATGTAGCATCATTTACTTCAGCTTTATCCTAACTGGAGGTCTTTAAGATTTTTCCAGTTTTTGCTAGGCATTTGAAGGTTTAATACTATTTGCCAGGACTACAATTCTTGTAAAAATGATGAGCTATTTGTATCCACCCTGTGCCAGAAACTTACATTATCACTAATCTTTATAACAAACCTGCCAGGTGAAGATTCTCACTCCTGCTTTATGGATGAGTGAACTGAAGAACGGAGTTCAGTGTAACATGACTAAACTAAAACTGCAAAGGCAGCAGAGTAGGTTTTTGAACTTGAGCCTCTCTCTTTTTACTACATAATGCTGTGACTGAAAAGAAGACACTCGGTTAGCAGTTGTTGGTTGCTTTTCTGAGGCACGGGTCTAAATGGGGGCTGCTGTGTGATTGCGTGTGGGAGGAGTCCCTGCGCTAGCGAATAAACCTAACCAAGGACCTCGATTTAAATTTCAGATTCACCATGCTGATGTTCCAGCCATTACCCCATATGCAATAACTCTAATAAAGAATGAAAACAAAACTGTCTTTGTGAAAACGGTCCCAACAAAGAAAGCTCACTTTTAGGGTTGCAATAGGAGTGAAGGAAAATTGATAGTTCTGAGCCAGAAAATAGAGGATTTAGGTAAATCAGGATATAATGTCAAAAATTTGCAAGGTCTGGATCTAAAATATAAACAAGACCAACATGTATGAGAACAGGGCAACGTTATTCTGAAACATAAATTATTATGGCATACAAATTAAGGGTCTAAAGAGGTTACTTAAATATTCATTACTTTCCTGCATTTTACGAGGGAAATTATAAACTATCATTGGATTTGTAAGTTTGGAGATTTGCAAAGATCTTGGGATATTTATTTTGTGAAAATCAAAGGCCTTCTCTAAAAGTATTCCTGTGACAAACAACTCTACAAACAAATCTGGGTCCATATGTCTAATAA
>PVJC01039968.1:0-16009 GCA_004026665.1 Murina feae | reverse complement strand
GTGGATCTGTTTTGTTTAGGTTAGTCCCTCTCTGGCCACTGGGTGAGGCTGGCTCCTGTATCTTTAAGGAGGTGTTGCTGCAGAAGCCTCTGATGCACTTGGGAGGGGCGGGGCCTCGGGGAGTTCGCCGGGCGGGGTGGAGCAAATAGCTATGGCGCTTCTCAGCCCTGCGCTGAGAGACACCAGGTCTCTGTGTCCCGCGTAATTGCTGTAAGCAACGCTGAGAGAAATCCACTTTGAATTTCCTCCTGGTGCCAGTCAGTCCCCCTTCTCTGGGTGTCTGTGGGACCTCAGAAACTCGCCTGGAACTGGAGTTCAGAGCCGCTGGGAGCTTGTGGCTCTCTCCGTTTTGGAAAAGAACCGCGACCTCCGGTACCAGCCCTTCCTTGAGCCCGTGCGCGCGCCTCCGTACCTCTGTACTTTGCTTCCGCCACTCCTCTGAGTCTCAGACTCTTCTCTAGTTGTAGGATTTTCACTCAGCCAGCCGTCCTGTGGGTGCGAGTGGTGTCCGTGTGTTCTTTTCGTGGTTTTTCTGAAATAGTTGTTCACAGCTGCATATACGATGTCTACCCTATGCCGCCATCTTGTTTCTCCATTGAGCTTTCTTCAGGTTTACTGATATTTTCCTCTGCTATGTCAAGTCTATTGATGAGCCCATTGAGAAAATGCTTCATCCCTGATATTGTGTCCTTTATTCTTAGCATTTCTCTTTAACAGATTCTTACTGTTTCTATCTCTTTGATGAAATTCTCCATTTTTTCATGTCTGTTGTCCACATTTTAAACTAGAACATATTAATTATAATATTTTAAAGCTCCAACTTTTGGATCATCTTTGGCTCAGTTGATTGTTCTATTTCTTGACAATGTTCTCCCCCTCTCTTTTGGTATGTCTTTTAATTTTTTTCTGTTTTTACTAATTTATCTTACAAAAATATTTACAGTAACACACACACAATAGCATTATTTGTAGAAAGACTTCAGCCTATCTTGGACAGTCTTGTATGTCTTCAATGTTCTTTTTTTACACTAGGCCTTTATTATTGTTTTTTTAAATAGACAAAATTTTAGAGCAATTTTAGGTTCACAGTGAAATTGAGTGGAAGGTACAGAGATTTCTTATATGCTCTCTGTGCCCACACATGCACAACCTTCCCTACTATCAACATCCCCCACTGGAGTGGGACATTTGTTACAATTGATGAACCTATACTGACACGTCACTATCTCCCAGAGTCCATAGTTAACAATGGTGTTGTACATTCTAATACATTTATTATTATTATTATCTAATCTAATAAAAGAATAATATGCAAATTAACCATCACTCTGAGATACCTAAGCCATGCCCATCAGCCAAGCCACGCCCCCAGCCAATCATAGTGACTGCATGCAAATTAAACCAGCCAAGATGGAGGCCAACAGCCACAGAGCTAGAGCAAACAGGAGGCTTGCAACTGCCTGGCTAGGCCAGCTGGGCCTCTGCTCAAGGCAACAATGTTTCAATTATAGAAGCCATGGAGCTAAAGCAAACAGGAGGTTTCATTACCTGCCGAGGCCTCCACTTAAGGCAACAAATTTCAATTATAGAAGATAAATAAACCCCAGAAACCTGATTCCAGCCAGCCTCGCTGGGACGTTGGGTCAATGGGAGCTGTGGGCAGCCTGAAAATGGCCCTCAGCCCCTCACCCAGGCTGGCCAGGTATCCCAGTAGGGACTCAAACTCTGAAGGGACTGTGGGTAGCTTGAAACGGCCATCAGCACCTCACCCAGGCTGGCCAGGCACACCAGCAGGTGGACATCCCCTGAGGGGTCCCAGACTGCGAGAGGGCAGAGGCCGGGCTGAAGGACCCCCCCAAGTGCACAAATTTTTGTGCACCGGGCCCCTAGTTGAGAATGTAAGTGTGAAACACACTTGTTATTCCCATGTTATAAATGAAAAGACTGAAGGTCAGAGAGGTTAAGTCACATGCTAAAAATTATTAAGTAGTAAACAAGTTTATTTAACTCATGTATATGTCCTTTCAGCAACAAGTAAGAAAAACCTGATTCAAATTGGTTTAGACAACAAATAAATACATTTCATTACATAAAAGGAAGTCCATAGGCAGGTGGTCTTCAAAGTTTGTTGATTTGGTGGTTCATTAGTGTCCTCAAGCAGTCAATATTCAGAGAAAGGATAGAGACCATCTCTTCCTGAGGCTCTCCTATATAAGAAGAAAACTGTGGTGGTTAATTTTATGTGCTAATTTCACTAAATTATAGTGCCCAGTTGTTTGTTCAAACACTGGTCCAGAAGTTGTTATAAAATTACTAGAGGCCCAGCGCATGAAATTCATGCACTGGGGGTGTGGAGGGTCCCTCAGTCCGGATTGTGAGAGGGCGCAGGCCAGGACAAGGGACCCTACCAATGCACGATTGGGTCCAGGAGTGACGTGGGAGGAATGTGGGAGATTGGCCAACCTGGGAGGGACTACAGGAGGGTTCCAGGGCATGTCTGGCCCATCTCAGTCCTGATCGGCTGGACACCAGCAGTAAGCTAACCTACCAGTCAGAGTGACTGCCCCCTGGTGGTCAATGCATGTCATAGTGAACAGTTGAGTGGCCTTAGCATATCATTAGCATATTATGATGGGTTGAATGGTCGACCGGCCAAATGGACACTTAGCATATTAGGCTTTTATTATACATGATGATTTTTAAGAAGTGAGTATCTGATGGAGATGCAGAAAAGCTTTTTCTTGGTCCCCTTCATGCCTATCTTCAATTACTGTCCACTTATCATGCAAGTAACCTATCAAACTTACTTTATAGTTTTCATGTCTTCACTTAATATTATCAATTAAAAGATGTAACAATCATATTGATAACATTTCTGAAAAAATATTGTGTAGTTCTACCATCCTATATGACTATAATTAATTTTTACATATTAACTTCTAGGTTGGGTAATGCTGACTCATTCCACATACTTTCTATTTTTCCTTCTTAATACATATGGTAAGTATTAGATTCTTGACCATAAGTTACTAATCAGTTGTGTACTGCTGGACATTTGTCTCCATGCTTTTTGCTTTTTTAAGTGCTTCTGCAACCAGCAGCTTTATGTATATGATTTTGCTTTTGTTCAATTACTTCTATAAGATAAATTTTCAAGATATTAAGCATCAGAACATTTTTACCTCGCTCTCTCTTTTTTTGTAAATCCTCACCCAAGGATATTTTCCCCCACTGATTTTCAGAAAGAGTGAAAGGGAGGGAGGGAGGAAGAGAGAGAGAGAGAGAGAGAGAGAGAGAGAGAGAGAGAGAGAGAGAGAGAGAGAAGAACATTGATGTGAGAGAGACACATTGACTGGTTGTCTGACGGGCTCTGAACGAACCTGCAATGGAGGAATGTGCCCTTGACCTGGAATTGAACCCTTACTCTTCGGGTTCGGGTACTTGAGTTGATGCTCTACTTACTGAGCAAAACCCGTCAGGGCTCTTTATATCTCTTGCTAAGTTTTGTCATGATGCTTTCAAATTGGACACAAGCAGCAAGCTCAACTTCCTTTCCTAGAGTTCAGCTAGGGTTCTTCTTGCCCTCTCTTTCAAAAAAAAATTATTTTCTAAGTTGGTCAACATGCACAGATAGGTTGCATTGCTTGCTGGCCTCACATTGTTCTAAGCAAGCAGGAAGTGTTAGCCCTGGCAGATTTTTTTATTCTTTGTAATGCAAGTGCCAGATTTAATGTTCCCATTTCAAAGAAGCATCCACTTCAGAGACAGCCTTCTCCAATAAATCCATGTGAGCCATTAGGAAGAGCCAGGCCAAATCCCCCCACCGAAGTCCCTTTATTTAGAGATCTTGGTTGATTTTGTAACTGATCATTTGGGCTACTCGATTCTTTTCTCTTCTGCACTTCAAAATCTTGCCCTTATGCTTTAAGTTCATTGACAAAGAGTGAGCCCTGAAACCCTAGGTCCCTACCTACTCTCCCATGAAAGGCCTGTGTACCCTCTCTCTCTGTTAACTGTGATTGTTCTGTTCTGATTAAAGAAAGCACATTCTAACCTAGCAGGCAGTTGCACTCAGGACCTGGGAGCTCACCAGGAAATGTGGCCCATCCTGGATAGCTGCCTATTATCATGGAAAGATGAACAACCTTGTTGCAGAAACCAGAGGTACCAGTGCTTTGAAAAACCCTAGCCCTTTGTATACCCACAGGCCTTTGCGAACCTCTAGCCTGCATTACCTGTAAACTGCCCATTTTGTGTATCTATTTTTATCCCTTTTGCCTACTTCCCCATGTAATCTTTGTCCTTCTACCCAATAGAAGCAGCTGGCTTATGGTGTGGGGCAGAGCAGATTTTTGGGGATGACCTGCTGCTCTCCCATGCCGCCGGCAGTATTGGAATAAACACTCCTATATGATTCAACCCTGTCTCTGCTGAATTGGCTCAAGTAGCGACAGGCAGCCCAGACTCACTGACTGTCTGGTTACACAACCACATGGGTCATGTTTTCCTACCTTTTTAAGCATCTCATATAACTCTCAGTGAGTCAGTTCCAGATTTAGAATTGTTGTCATCCATTGAGAATCTTGGTTTCTTGGCCACAGTAGAGAGAAGAAACTCCTGATAAATCTCTGTGTCTTATTACCCTAAAAAATAATCTCTCTGTGACATCAGCAGAACTGTAGTGTGAGAGGTCCTTCTGGGTTCTCCCTTTGAAGTTATAAGTCGGACAGCGATAATCTAACAAACAATTCTCTGCTCACCACACTAGAGTGTCTGAGAGATCTACGCATTGAGACGTCTGAAGGTGGGTGAGTTGGAGCGAATAAGGGAGGCATAAGAGGGGAGAGTAGAGACGGGGCCAGGGATACAACCTGGAGCTCACTGTGGGTTGTGGGAGCAGGGGACAAATCAGGCTGCAGCGTGCACACTCTGAAGCCCCCAGGAGCAGAGAGATAGCATAGCCATTGCTGCCTGAGTGGGCAACACGTACTGTGGCAGAATCCAGTGACCAGGGCAGAAGTGGAACGCAGAGGTGTAGCCGCTGTTGTCTAGCAGCCACCGTTGCCAGGCAGACAAAGCTACAGAGCCTGGCAGGACCCCATGCATTCCCAGAGCTAGCAGCAGGCCCTAGAAGAAGCTGTTAAGTATCGAGTGACAGAGCACACTCTCCACAGCCCTGAGAACTGGAGAGGCAGAAGAATTCCTTTCTGAGTGGCAGGCACAGGGGTGGATATACAGAGGAGAGGCAGCTGGGATCTGGCAGTTACCATTACTAGGAGGAGAACAAAGCCACAAACGCATGAGCCAGCCTCTCCCAGCCCACCCCTCCCCCCAGCCACAGAGCTCAGTGGGGGCACCTGGGACACCTCAGGCTGTACTGCTGGCAGTATCTAGGAGGCAGCTCTGGGATTTTACCGGCACTGAACCCCAGTGCCCACCCACCATATTCCCTCACAGACTGGGGCCCTGAGACCACTGTGACGTGGTCACAGAGGAGATGCCTACCTCCCCAGAGAATACAGGGCATTTTCACCACCCTTCAGAGATTTGAGATACCAGAGCAGTGAAGAGAAACTAAAAACTTGTGCTTCAGTGCCACCTACTGGAAAATAAAAGAAAGATCTCTTCTTATCAACCTGCTAAATAGAGAAGTGATAAACACTCTTAAAAAAAGCAGATGTCATCCACTCATCTAATTACGGGTACTTGGGCTTTGCTATTGTAAATAATGCTGCTATGAACATAGGGGTACATACTGTCAACGATAAAAAAGCAGATTTCATTCTCATAAATGCCTAGGCAGAGAAATAATCCATCAGATACCATGAATAACCAAGGTAACAAAGCAGCTCAGAAAGAAAATAAAAATTTCCAGAAAATAAAGACATGATTTAAATGACTGAAATGTCAAGATTGCTGTTCTGAAAAAATGTAATGAAATATCAGGAAACTCAGATAGGCAGCTTAATGAACTCAAAAATAAAATGAACAAAGAAAAAGAGTACTTTATTAAAGAGATTACACATTTAAAAAGGACTACATAGAAAATATGGAGCTGAAGAACTCAATAAAGGAGATGAAGAACTAACTAATGAGCTTAGGAAATAGGGCTGACCAGGTGGAGGAAAGAACTAGTGATAATAAAGATAGAAATCTAGAAGTGATAAAGATGGAAGAAAGCAGAGATTTGAGAGTAAAAAACAAAAAGAGAAAAACTCTATGAGAACTATCTGACTCCATCATAAAGAACAATCTGTACTAATAATAGAGGAATATGTAAATTGTCTGGGTCACCATCATAGTAACAGTAATGACCAGCAGGCTGCCTGGGGCGACCAGGCCAGCAGGGGGGTTAGTGAAGGACGACCACATGACTGAACATCAGGCTGCATGGGGCAACCAGGCTGATGCGGGGGAGGGGGCAGTTGGGGGCGACCAGGCTGGCAGGGAGGGGCAGTAAGGGGTGACCAGGCCAAGAGGAGGAGGGCAGTTAGGGGTGATCAGGCTGGCAGTGGGGCCAGTTAGGGGCAATCAGGCAGGTAGGCAGGTGAGCAGTTAGAAGCCAGTGGTCTCAGTTTGTGAGACAGATGTCCAACTGCCAGTTTAGGCCTGACCCCCGGAATTGGGTTTAAATTGACAATCGGATTGGAGAGGGTGCAGGCTGGGCTGAGGGGCTCCCTTCTTCCTGTGCATGAATTTTGTGCACCAGGCCTCTAATATAAGAATAATAGTTATACCAGAAGAAGAGAGGGAGAAGGGAACAGAGAACCAATTCCAACAAATAAAATTGACGTGAATTTTACAAACCTATGGAAAGATCTGGATCCTCAAATCCAAGAAACAAAGAGAACGACTAATTAACTCAATCCAAAAGACCTTCTCTAAGGCACATTATACTAAAACTGCAGAAGTTAATGATAAAGGGCCACATTACCCGAGCCTCTGGGACCACGCTGCGCTGGCTGAGACCGCCTGCCAGGCCGCTGGGCCGCTGCGGCCTTACGAGACCTGTTCCAGCAGCTGGACCGCAATGGGGATGGCATGGTGAACATCAGCAAGCTCCAAGAGAGGCTCCAGAACCTGGGCATCTCCCTGGGCCAGGACGCCGAGGAGAAAATTTTTACTACTAGTGATATTGACAAAGATGGAAAGCTAAATTTTGAAGAATTTATGAAAAATCTTACAGACCATAAGAAAAAAAAAAAAAGAAACTGGCATTTAAGAGCTTGGACCAAAATAATGATGGAAAAATTGAGGCTTCCGAAATTGCCCAGTCTCTCTAGACATCAGGGATAACTATTTCTGAAAACCAAGCAGAGTTGATTCTTCAAAGCATTGATAGTGATGGAATGATGACAGTGGACTGGGAGGGATGGAGGGACTACTTCTTACTTAATCCTGTTACAGATATCGAGGAAATTATCCGTTTCTGGAAACATTCCACTGGTATTGTCATAGGAGATAGTTGAACTATCCTGGGAGAAATTCACAGAAGACGAAAAAAGTCAGGACAGTGGTGGAGGCAGCTTCTGGCTGGAGGCATTGCAGGCGCCATCTCTTGCATAAGCACTGTACCCTTGGACCATCTCAAAGTCATGATGCAGGTCCATGGTTCAAAATCTGACAAAATGAACATATATGGTGGCTTCCGGCAGATGGTGAAAGAAAAGAAGGAGGTATCCCGCTCCCTTTGGAATGGAAATATTCTTAGAATTGTCCTGGCGATGGCAGTCAGGTTCTCAGCATACGAACAGAACAAGAAGATGCTTACTGGGGAAGGACAAAAAATAGGAACCTTTGAGAGATTTGTTTTGGATTCCATGGCCGGAGCAACTGCACAGACGTTTATTTATCCTATGGAGGTTTTGAACACCACACTGACCGGGGGGCAGAACTGGGCAGTACTCTGGCCTTTTCCATTGTGCGAAGAAGATTTTGAACCACAAGGGCATGGGAGCTTTCTTCAAAAGCTATATTCCCAATTTACTAGGCATCAGACCTTACACAGATATAGACCTTGCTATGTATGAGCTCCTGAAGTCCCATTGGCTGGATCATTTTGCCAAAGACACGGTGAATCCCGGGAGTGGCAGTGTTGCTGGGGTGTGGCTCCTGGTCCAGCACCTGCAGGCAGCTGGCCAGTTACCCGTTGGCTTTGGTGAGAACCCGCACGCAGGCTCAAGCCATGACAGAAGGAAGCCCACAGCTGCGCATGGTTGGCTTCTTTCCACGAATCATTTCCAAAGAAAGGATACCGGGACTTTACCGAGCCATCTCCCAAACTTCATGAAGGTGCTCCTGGCCGTAGGCGTCAGCTGTGTGGTTTATGAAAATATGAAACAAACTTTAGGAGCCACCCAGAAATGACATGTTGAACTGTTTTTGTTTGTTTGTTTGCTTTTTGCTTTAGCACAATTATACTGAAACTAGAGGCCCAATGCCTTCCTTCCCTTGGCTGCCAGACACACAGAAGCTGAGGGAACTTACCATTGCAATACATACATTACAGGAAATACTGAAGGGGGTTATTCTACCTGAAACAAAAAGCAAAAAGGCATAAAGCTATGTGTAAGATCACCAACAGGCAGACAGAAGCAGGTTACTGCAACGTTTTTTTTCAAAATAAGGTTCTATACACTTAATATCACATAAAGGTTAAAGGGAGTAAAAACATTTAAAAGAGACAGGAAGAAGACAATAGGTACTATAATTCGGAAATAAACTCAGCATAAAAAGGGATAATTTGAGACAATGAAAGCATAAAAGGGAAGAGGTTAATGTCTGAATTTGCACAGGGGAATGGAGATGAGATGCAGTCAGAGGAAAAAGGGCTACTGTATACAGGAAACTTACTTTTGCATAAACCTAATGGTAACCACACATAAAAATCTAGAACTGAGATATATAACATAAAAAGAGGGGAGAGAGAGGACAAATATCAATACCACCAAAGTAAAATAGCAGACAGAAACACAGGGCAAAGAAACAGTGGAGACACAGAGGTATCAGAAAATAAAAGATAAGATGGTTTAGAAAATCTTCATACATTAATAGTCACCCTACGTGTAAATAGACTGAACTCACTAATAAAAAGGCATAGAGTAGCAGAATGGATCAAAAACAAAACTCAACCATAAACCACCTTTAGCAGACACATCTCAGCTGCAGGAACAAATATAGACTCCATACGAAAGGGTGGAAAAATGACACTCCACGCAAACGGCATCCGGAGAAAGTGAGTGCACCTGTACTTATAGCTACAAAATAGATTTCAAGATAAAAAGGTAACAAGAGTCCTAACCAGTTTGGCTCAGTGGATAGAGAGCCTGAGGACTCAAGGGTCTCAGGCTCGATTATGATCAAGGGCAAAAAAACAAAAAGGTAACAAGAAACAAAGATGGATATATTTTATTTTATTTTTTTAAAATTTAACATGTCAGTTTTTAAAAAATATATTTTATTGATTTTTTACAGAGAGGAAGGGAGAAGGATAGAGAGTTAGAAACATCAATGAGAGAGAAACATCGATCAGCTGTTGATCGGAATCAAACCTGGGACCTTTCAGTCTGTAGGCCAATGCTCTATCCACTGAGCCAAACCGGTTAGGGCATATTTTAATTATAAAGATGACAATACATCAAGAAGACATAACAGTTATCAATATATATATATATAAAAACTCTATGGTATGTGGTTAGTATGTGTTCTTTCAGGATCTTGAAGTCTGATAACAAGCTGGCTAACCTTCTATGAGGTTAAAAACAACTCAGCCCATTCCTTGGATGAGAGAATGGTCAGTCTTCCTGAGGAAAACTCCTGGAGGGGTCAGGGTCCAGGCATAGATGAAGTCAAAGCTTGATCTGATCTCAAAAAGTATTTTCTATTCTGAGTAATGGATCCATCTGGGCTCTGAGGGGTCTTGTCTTTCTCAGCCCTGTTTTTCTTCTTGCAACATATCCTCCAGTTTCCCAGGGTCTGTGAGAAAACCTCTCATCTACAGTTAGTAAGGTGAGTAACCATTAAACAGCTGTGGTTTTATTCCTATTACATGCCCTTCCTCCAGTCACAAGGAAATAGAACTCTGTGGCCTCCAGGAAGATGTGGAGAAAGTCCTGGGCGATGCAGCCAGCAAAGCGGAGGCTCTTGGTCCCCGGGCAATGTCGAGCTGCACCTTGGGTGCAATGACAATCTGGAATCTAATTTCTAAGCAGGACAGATTGCGGAGGAAGAAATGCATAGGAGCCTGCAGGCGGGTTTTCCAGTGAGGTCAAGGTGATGGTGCCCAGATTTCCAGAGACAATCATGAGGCTGGCAACAACAGGAGCAGGAAAGCTGCCTCCTGAAGCTCATTGGTGTCTGCGAGGCCTTGGTGGAAGGACTGTCAGGATGCTCTGATTGGCCATTGTGCACCTCAGGCCCTTTCCAGAAACGCGCAAGCCTGGGCAGGTAGAAGCATCAGACATTAGGCTGAAGCAGAGGGACACTTCTCAAGTCAGTTCCTCCTTTACCTGCTGCTACTTCCCTGTGGTCTCAGGGAATAGTTATTGGATACCAGTGACTTTCCTCTTTCCCTTCTTTTTCCTCTTTTCTTTTATTCCTTCCTTTTGTTTCCTCTGAGAAAGCCTAAAATAACTCTGCTGCTACTCCAGTCCTCTTTATTTTATTTTTTTTATGTTACAAAAGTAGTTTATTACAAAAGAAATCCAACCAAAAATGCCCAATAGCTACATTGTTGTAAGTGCCCCACTGCAGCAGAGGGAGCAGCTGTTGCCGGTTGCACCAGCTCTGAGAGAAGGAAGCACACGATTAACTGGGGAGGGAGGCCTGGGCGGAGGACCAGGTGGGGGAATGTCTGTACTCAGAGCGGGCAAATGCATGTGCCTCTGAGCAAATCCTGGTTCGAAAATGGGGGTGGGGGTGCGCGGAGGGGAGGGCTGAGTGAGATCTTCATAGTTTCCAGGAGGGTTGACTGCACAGGGCAGGGAGGTCCCTCCTCAAAGTCCAAGATCTGCTCCCTTCCCCCGCCCCCTAGCCCTCTCAGCTGCCCCCTGGCGTTGGGGCTTGGAGGACCCCTGCGAAGGGCAGGAAGGCAGGTGGAGATGAAAGGAAGAAACTGGGGGGAGCCACGGGAAATCCAAGGGGGTCCTTGGGAGGAGACTGGGAAGGGAGGAGGATGGCGATGCAGAGGGAAGACCACTGGCGCTGAGGCGGCGGCAGCTTTCGGGAGCGGTGGCACTCGGTCAGCGGAGGGCTGTGGCCGAGGTGCAGGAGCAGGCCGCGTGGCCGCCCCCGCAGGAGGTCGATGACCCCGGTGCGCGCCACCCTAGGCGGCGTGTGGGTGAGACGGTTCTTGAGGCGGCTGCCGGCGCACCCGCCGGAGGAGTGCAGCGCCCAGCTGCCCAGTGCATCTGCGCCTTCACGTTGGCGCCGCGCTCAGGCCAGGATCTGAGACTGAGAAGCTACGGCTAGAGAGCAGTTTATTTATTTTAAAAAATATTTTTATTGATTTCAGGGCAGAAAGGGGAGGGAGAGAGAGAAACATCAATGGTGCGAATCATTGGTTGGCACCTCCTGCACACCTGCACTGGGGACAGAGCCGCATGTGTCCTGACCACAGAACTGTGACCTCCTGGTTTACACTCAACCACTGAGCCATGCCGGCTGTTGCTGTAGAGCAATTTAGGAGGAGGAGGAAATTCAGGATGTTTTGGAAGAATGGTTTTGTCTTACCCCATTGGGTACCTTAAGGTGACAAAAAACAAACAAACAAAACAAAACTGCATTATATCAAAAATTCTCATCTAAAACAGAATCAAATGCAGATTTTTCTGAGGCTAGAGAGCCATCCTGATAATTAGAACAGGATTACCTACAAGGATCTGAAGGACTAGAAGTGTCTTCCAAAACACTCTTCACTGTACCTTTCTTTTTTACTTTTATCTAAATGTTTTATTGTTGACACTATTGCAGATATCCCCCATGTACCTTTTTGATCAAGAAAACGGTCTTTCCCTTGCTGGAGAAATCTATTAGTGTTCCTACCTCCCAAATCTTCATTGCGGACAGGTTTATAATCAGAATATGAATTCAACTGGGTAGAACATAAAATATTAAATTGAAGTAGGGAGATAACCTGCAGAAAGACTATGTAGCTACCATTTGATTGTTTCTTACTTGCCTCTTCTTTTGAAGTTCCAGTGAATTTTCCTACATGTCATCAGATTATAGCTATTCTGAATATCTGATATACATACTAATGTATGTATCCTTCAAGGAGTAACTAACGCATGGGTGTTGGTTCCAAAATCTGTTTGGACAAGAGTCCATGGACACAAGCAGAATAATTGAGCCCCCGAGAGTTCACGATGATTCTTCCATTTACTTATATGTATTCTGTTACAGTTGAAGCCAGAAAGGCTTTAGGCATTGCTATCTTAATAAAGGACCAAGTATCCCTTGTGTCAACATCTATAACATGCCTGTGTGTAGTGTTTTGTGATTACCCTTTTGATGTCTACAGGGTTTGTAATGATATTCCCTCTTATTCCTGATAATGGAATTTTGTGTCCTCTTGCTTTCATTTGTTGGTCTTGATAGATGCTTATCAATCTTATTTGCCTTCTTAAAAAAACCAAGCTTTTGGTTTTATTGATTTACATATTGTGTTTTTAATTTCATTGATTTCTGTTCTTATTTTTATTATTGCCTTCCTTTTGCTTGCTTTGGGTTTAATTAGGTCTTTTTCTTTCCTGAATGTGGAAGCTTACAGTATTGATTTGAGACTTTCCATCTTTTCCAATGTAAGCATTTAATGCTATAAATTTTCCTGTAAGCACTGCTATAGCTGCATCACAATTTGTGATATATTGTGTTTCCATTTTATTCAGTTCAATATGCTTTCTAATTTCCCTTGAGATTTTCTCTTTGGCCCATGAATTATAGAGAAGTGTGTTGTTTAGTTTCCAACTGCTTGAAAAATTTTGGTCATATTTCTGTTATTAATTTCAAGTTTAATTCCATTATACACATACTTTATTTTTTAAAAAATATATTTTTATTGATTTCAGAGAGGAAGGGATAGGAAGAGAGATAGAAACATCAATGATGAGAGAGTATCATTGATTGGCTGCCTCCTGCATGCGCCCTACTGGGGACTGAGCCCACAACCCAGGCATGTGTTTGACCAGAATCAAACCTGGTACCCTGCAGTCCGCTGGCCAACGCTCTAGCCACTGAGCCAAACCAGCTAGGGCTAAATATATTTTACATTATTTAAATTCTTTTAAATCTGCCAAGGGTTGTTTTATAAACCAGGGTATGGTCTATTTTGTTAAATATTCCATGTGCCTATGAAAAGACTGTGAGTTCTTCTGCTTTGAGGTCGAGTGTTCTGTACATGTCAGTTATATTTAGCTGATTGATGATTTTATTCAGTGCTACATCCATCTTTATTTTCTGACTACTAATTATATTTGTTCTTGAGAGAGAGAAACATTAAAGTCATCAGTTACAATTGTGGATTTTCTGTTTCTTCTTTCCGTTATTCAAGTTTTTTTATATGCAATTTTTTCTTTTTTATTAAAATTGTTGCAGTGACATTGGTTAATACAATTATATAGGTTTCAGGCCTACATTTCTATAATTTACTTAAATATTTTGTAGCTGTGTTGTTAAGTGCACACACATTTAGAAGGTCTTCTTGTCACTCACTGGAAGGGGACCAGGCCCAGAGTGGATCAGCCTCGTGATGGCTGTAGTATATGGATTGTTGACGCATGCAGGAAAGATTTCGTGAGTCCAGGTGAGAGTACATTTATTAAACCTGGGGATACTGAAACAAAGGAAGGGCTTAAGACAGAAGAAGCAACAGGAGAGAGCCCTGGCAGGGCTGCTTTGGCTCTAGAAATATTCTAGGAAAGAAGTGAGCTAAGGTGAGGCTCCTGTTAGCTCACCGAGAAGTAAAAGTCACAGTGACAGGAGTAAGACAAGGCAGGGCTGCGGTTAGCTCATTAAAAAGTCAGAGCCCTGACCGGTTTGGCTCAGCGGATAGAGCGTCGTCCTGTGGACTCAAGGGTCCCAGGTTCGATTCCGGTCAGGGGCATGTACCTTGGTTGCGGGCACATACTCAGTGCGAGGTATGCAGGAGGCAGCTGATCCATGTTTCTCTCTCATCAATGTTTCTAACACTCTATCCCTCTCCCTTCCTCTCTGTAAAAAATCAATAAAATATATTTTTAAAAAAAGTCAGAGAAAAGGGCATTGGAGACAGGTTCAGGGGGTAAGCCAGGATGAGCTGCTATTGCTTGATGCTCCCCTGGTTGCAAGTCTCATGGGGACCCTTAGAGTTTAGGAGAACGTTCATACCTGGGAAATAAAAGGCATCCTGTGGGGGGAGGGGGGCGAGGGTTTAAGAGATCAACTGAAGGACTTATATGCATGCATATAAGCATAATCAATGGACACAAGACACTGAGGGGGGGAAGGGGGAAGGTCAAGGGAAAAAAATGGAGACTTATCTAACACTCTCTGTAATTCTTTAAGCAGTAAAACAAAATGTTTTTTTAAAAAAGAAAAATCAGGTAAGTGTTTTTCACAGATAAAGCTATAAAGCCAAATTAAAAAAGAAAAAGAAGAAAAAATAAAAGAAAATAAAGAAAAGGCATCACGGCTGTGCTCCAGAGAGAACCCGCCTGGGTCTTTTGTCTTGAGGCTTTTTATTTCTCTTCTGGAGTAGGACTCTTAGGAGAGGTCTCATGGAGGGCTTTAGCAGAATATTCATCAGCTTTCCAGGTGTGTTCTTTAATATGTTGATGTACCAAAATGAGGCATAGAGGGACCAGGGTCATTTTCTGGTTAGCTTTGCTTCTATCTTGGATTTGTTTGACAATGTTGTTGTTGTTGTTGTTAGTTATCCCCCAGACTTCATCCATTCTTGGGTTTGGCTGGCACAAAAGGCATTAAGTGGATTTCTCATCTATTTCTCTGACCAGGATGATTTAAGCTATTTATTCTCTGGGTAGGGATCAGAGGTGTAAACCATTTACTCTCATATGTTCTTGGTTAGGGAAGATAAGGTCTTGTGTTTCACTAGAAATGCCTGGCTCTCTAGAAATGTTGTAGGAAAGAAATGAGCCTAGGCAGAGCTGCTTCGGCTCACGGAGAAGTCAGAGAGGTTCAGGGGGTTAGCCTGCGCTGAGCTGCTGCTATCCATTGCTCCCCTGGTTGCAAATCTCATGGGGACCCTTAGAATTTAGGAGATGCACACCCGTGGGGGAAGAAAAAGGGGGAAGGGAGTGCTACAGCATGGTCCGGAAAGGGAGAGCTCGGGATGGGGGTCTTCGAAGGCTGGGAGTTTAGGGGAGGGCTTCAGGGAGATCTCAAAACAATACTCATCGGTTTTTCCAGGTGTGCCCTCTCAGGGTTGTGGTCTTCACTGATACGTCAGCACTATTAGTCATTGCAGTGGTCCTGGCTTCACCTACCTGGTTTTGCTGCTTTTCTGGGCCTGAAGCTGAAATACACCTGAGGCCTAGATGTTATGAATAGGGTAAGGTGACCAGACATCCCGCTTTTGGCGGGACAGTCCCGATTTTTGGAAAGAGACATGTGCACTACTCTTTGGAATATTTTAAGTAAAAAAAAAAAAAAAAGACCCGCCCCCCCCCCCAGTCAATGGTGTCCCGCTTTACCAATGTTAAATCTGGTCACCTTAGTCTAGAGAAGTGACATTCTGTATCTGCTGTAAATTGCTGGGCCAGTGTGTTCAGCTCTCTGTCTCAGTTTCCCAATTCCACTTGCCAAGGAATATTCCGAGCTTATTATCCTGCCTCAGTATAATTATTGATGTTTGGATTTATGTCCATCATTTATTATTATGTTTATTTCCTTTATTTTAGTTCCTCTATTTCCATTTTCTTTTCTTAAAATATATATTTTATCGATTTTTTACAGAAAGGAAGGGAGAAGGAGAGGGATAGAGAGTTAGAAACATCGATCAGCTGCCTCCTGC
>PVJC01039967.1:0-16004 GCA_004026665.1 Murina feae | reverse complement strand
GGTAACAAATTTAAATATACATTTCTCCAAAGAATTTATACAAATGGCCAGTAAGCACATGAAAAATGCTCAGTATCATTAGTTATTTAGCAAATGTAAATCAAGACCACAATAATATACTACTTAACACCCAAAGAGATGGTAATAAGCGGAAGGAGAAAAAAGAAAAATAACAAATGTTGGTGAGGATGTAGAGAAATTGGAACCTCATACAATGGGAACGCATAGCAGTGCCGCTACTGTGGAAAACAGTTTGGCTGTTACTAAATCTAGAAGTACCGCATGGCCTAGGAATTCTACTTTTAGATGTATACCTAAAAGAATTTAAAACAGACATACAAACCAATGAATGAATAAACAAAATGTGGCACATACACACTATGGAATATTATCTTCTATAATAAAAGAGAAACATGCAAATTTGACCGTTACCACCAGCCAATCAGAGCAGCTGTATGCAAATTAACCCAGCCAAGATGGAGGCCAACAGCCATGGAACTAGAGCAAACTGTTGCATCTGCCTGCCTAGGCTGGCTGAGCCTCTGCTCACAGCCACGCCCACCAGCCAATCAGAGCGGCTGTATGCAAATTAACGCAGCCAAGATGGAGGCTGGCAGGGTGGCTCTGCACTGGGAGCCTCCACAGCCGGCCGGCATAGCTGTGCCAGGTATGTCAGCTCAGTGAGAGAGGAAGTCTGGCCTGGGGCCTCCTCGGGGCATCCAGGAACAGCTGTCCTGGGTCTGCTGCCTAGCTCCGCCCCCAGGAGCCTCCGAGGAGTATTCAGGAGCACCTGTCCCGGGTCCACTGCCTGGCTCCACCCCCTGGGTGCCTCCCCGGGGCATGCAGGAGCACGGGGCCTCTGCAGGGTGTGCAGGAGCAGCTGTTCTGGGTCTGCTGCCTGGCTTTGCCCCCCGGGGGCCTCTGAGGGACATCCAGGAATGCCTGTCCTGGGTCCACTGCCTGGCTCTGCCCCGGGGGCCTCCGCAGGGTGTCCAGGAACACCCATCCAGGGTCCGCTACCTTCATCCACCCCCCAGGGGCCTCCACAGGGCGTGCGGGAGCATCTGCTGCACAGTGCGGAGAATCTGAAGCCAGTCCACTGCCCAGCTCCACCCCAGGTGTGTTTGCTCAGCAGCAGGGCCCCACCCAGGGATTCTGCACCAGCGTCCACCCCTGGCTCACCACCCAACTCTGCGCCAGGTGTGTCTCCTCAGTGGTGTGGGCCCACCAGGTGTGTGCAATCGTGGGCCCTCTGGTGGGAAATGTCCAGGCCTGCATTAATGGCTCTCAGCCCCTCACTGAGGTCACAAGCCGGGCTGAGGGACCTCCACCCCCACCCCCCCCAGTGCACAAATTTTTGTGCACCGGACCCCTAGTTCAGCTATAAGGAATGTAACTCTGAGATATGCTACAACATAGATGTTAAGTAGGAGAACCAAGATGAAGCATAAGGTATATACCTGAATGCACAGCTTCCCACAAACACATTAAAAAATACAAGAATAAAGCTAAACAACCATACTCCAGAACCAAGGGAGTGGAAGCTTTACAACTAGAGGGCAAGAGAAAGAGTGCATTGAGACTGAGTAGAAGTTCTTGGCACCAAAACAGAGAGGTACCGACGCGTGAAAGGGTGGCAGCTGCGCAAAAGGGTGGAAGCAGCTGCTGCACCTGGGTCGGTGGCTTGGAAGGGTTTACAAGCTCCTGGATCACACTGAATGCTTTGCGGGCGGTCTGGCAGTGGGATGGAAGACAACAGTGGCATTCTAGCAGAGCTGTTCACAGCGATCACTGACGCAGAACTCTGAGACTCAGGGACTCAGGGGCGTGCAGACATCAGGGCATGGAAAATCCGCCAGCTGAGGGACAGCCAGCACATGTTGCTCTGTCCCAGTGACTCTGAGACCCCACCCTAAGCTGTGCGCCTGTCTGCCTGCAGCCTAAATTAACATACTGCAGTTGGGAGAGAAAACACCACTCTATCAACACAGGGAAGCAGCCAAAATGTGGAGACAAAGAAACAGATCACAAATGACAGAAACAGAGGAAGGAAAATGACTGGATATAGAGTTCAGAACCACAGTTATAAAGCTATTCAAGAATCTTCTATGAACCTCTGAGGAACTAAGTGAGACCTTCAAGGATCTTAATGAGAATACAAACAAAAAAATGGAAAAGGACCAATCAGAAATTAAGCATACACTGACTGAAATAAAGAATAATATACAGAGATCCAACAGCAGACCAGAGAATCACAAGAATCAAGTCAAAGATATAAAATACCAGGAAGCAAAAAACAGCCAACCAGAAAAGCAAAAAGAGAAAAGAATCCAAAAATATGAAGATAGTGTAAGGAGCCTCTGGGACAACTTCAAGCGTACCAACATCAGAATTATAGGGGTGCCAGAAGAAGAAAGAGAGCAAGATATTGAAAACCTATTTGAAGAAATAATGACAGAAAACTTCCCCTACCTGGTGAAAGAAATGGACTTACAAGTCCAGAAAGCGCAGAGAACCCTAAATAAAAGGAATCTAAAGAGGACCACACCAAGACACATCATAATTAAAATGCCAAGGGCAAAAGACAAAGAGAGAGTCTTAAAAGCAGCAAGAGAAAAACAGTTAATTGCCTACAAGGGAGTACCCAGACAGCTGTCAGCTGATTTCTCAACAGAAATCATGCAGGCCAGAAGGGAGTGGCAAGAAATATTCAAAACGATGAATAGCAAGAACCTACAACCAAGATTACTCTACCCAGCAAAGCTATCATGTAAAATTGATGGTCAGATAAAGAGCTTCACAGACAAGAAAAAGCTAAAGGAGTTCATCCCCACCAAACCAGGATTATTTGAAATGCTGAAGGGTATTCTTTAAGAAGAGGAAGAAGAAGAAACAGGTAAAGACAAAAATTATGAACAACAAAGTGACAACAAATACCTATCAACCAGTGAATATAACAATTAAGTCAATAGAAATATCTGATGAACAGAATAAACTGTTGAATAGAATAGAAGTAAGGGCATAGAAATGGAATGGACTGACAATTCTCAGGGGGAAGGGGGTGTGAGGGGTATGGAAAGAGACTGGACAAAAATCTTACATCTATGGATGAAGACAGTGGTGGGGGTAAGGGCACGGGGTGAAGGGTGGAACCAGGTGGAGGGGAACTATGGGGTTTTAAAAAAAAGGAACATCTGCCCTAACTGGTTTGGCTCAGTGGATAGAGTGTCAGCCTGTGGACTGAAAGGTCCCAGGTTTGATTCCGGTCAAGGACATGTACCTTGGTTGTGGGCACATCCCCAGTAGTGGATGTGCAGGAGGCAGCTGATCGATGTTTCTCCCTCATCGAAGTTTCTAACTCTCTATCCTCTCCCTTCCTCTCTGTAAAAAATCAATAAAATATATTTGAAAAAAAAGAACATCTGTAATAATCTGAACAATAAAGATTTATTTAAAAAACATAGCTGTTAAGTAAACTAAGCCAAATAAAAAAAAATAAATATTGCATTTACCACTTATATAAAATATCTAAAATAGACAAATACATAGGGGGAAAAGTAGATTGGAGGTTACTAGGGGATGGAATGAGAAGGAAATAGTGAGCTACTCATCACTCCAAATAGAAACTCTGGAACTAGATTGCACAACTTTGTGAATGTAATCACTGCCACTGAATTGTACATTTTAAAATGTTTAAAATTACTATATTATGTTATATGTTACCACAATAAAATAGCAGATATTATCTGTAAAGGATAGATACTGATTTTCTTTTCTAATTCTTAGTTATTTGATAGCTATCCCCAAAATTACTTAGAAGAAAAAGCAGCACAATGAAATAAGTGGCTTTTAAATACATATGTTGCCTCCCGAAGGGACTACTTGGAAGGCTCATACTCTTTTAGCTGCCCTGGTCTTCTTGAAAAAATCATCACGTCTCCTCGTGCTACCCTAGTCATTCATGGGAACGAAATGTGCAATGCATGGCTGACAGTTCTGACATGCCGCCGCCTTCCTGGAATGACAAGTGTTATTTTAAGATAGGCTCTGCTGCGGGCCCCACCACAGACACATTTTCAAGTGGATGCTTCTCTTTGATGAGTCACTTCGCTGAATTTCCAAGTAGCTCACAAGAAATGTAAAGTTCTTTAAAAGAAATCAACAACTTGTAGAATTGATTCCTTTACCTTTTCTTCATTTATAAACCTTGGAGCGATCCTGGACTCAGTCTCCAGTGATGTGCCCTTCTCTTCCTGCTTTCACTGTCCACGTGACCTCATTAGTCAGATGACCTGAAATAGCACCTATGCTTTGACTCCAGATTCCTACCTTCTATTCTGCACTGAAAACTCATACATGTGCCTATTTAATATTTTATTTGACATATTATTACATAGTGTCTACTTTGTGCTGTGCATTGTATCAGGAGACAAACATGTATTAATTCACTAAATCCTCAAAATAATTTATGATTGTGCCCTCACACAAATGAGGAAACTTACAGTAGGACAGACAGGTAAAATAAGTATACCTAGGTCACACAGCAAGGAAGTGGCAAAGCTGGAATTTGAACCAGGAAATTAGGCTCTAGAATATATGCATGTAACCGATATACTATTTTGTTCTCTGCTGTGATGAATAACAGACATTACAAACTTTACATGCAAAATTCAACTTGCTTTATACCAAAAAGTCTAGTCCTCCTCCAACATTCCCCCTGTTAGTAAATAACATCGTTAGTCTTCTAGTTACTTAGTCCAAAAACCATTGGCTAATCCTTGAGTCTTTTCTTTCTCTTGTAACCCACATGCAACCCATGGGCACATCCTTCTGGATATAATCCTTTCTGTCCACCTCCACTGCTACTCAGGCCAAACTACTTCTTCCCAGGCCTCCTACCTGGATTATGAGCTTTCATTCTTGCTTCTCTCTCTGTTTTCCATCTAGCAGCCAGAATGATCCTTTTAAAACAAAATTCAGATCATATTTCTCCTCTGCTCAAGACTTTCTCTCTAAGTAAAATCCAAAGTTCATACTATGTCCCTACAAAACCCAATGCAATCTTGCCCTTGTTGCCTTAGTGATGGAAAAAATAATCTACTCTCATTCTCCTCCGTCCTCCATTCCTGCCTCACTGGCCATTCCTGGAGCGCATGAAAGGCTTCTAATTTTTTTATTTTTTTGGCCTGTCTACTCCCTCTTGGAAATACCCTATGACTAGCTCCCTTATTCACTTTATGTCTTTGCTCAAAAATGCTCTTATCAAGATACCAAGTGCTGGAGAAGATGTGGAAAAGGGGGAATCTTGGTGCACTGTGTATAGGAATGCAAACTGGCACAATAACTACAAAAAATGCTATGGAGTTTTCTCAAACATTAAAAATAGAACAATTATATAATACAGCTATCCCACTCCTGGTTATAGATCCGAAGAAGATGAGATCACTATCTCAAAGAGATAATCGTACTCCCATGTTTATTGAAACTCTATTTAAAACAACCAATACATGGAAACAGCCAAAGTGTCCATGAATACATAAATTAATAAGGAAAATTAATATATACACACACACATACACGGAATATTATTTGGCCACAAAAATGAGGAAATTCTGACATTTGCAACATGGAAGGAACTTACTAAGAGAAATAAGCCAAAGACAAATACTGTATGATATGACTTATATGTAGAATCTAAAAAATCAAAACTGATAGAAACAGAGTAGAATGGTTGATGCCAGGCTGAGAGGTGGGGCTGAGGAGGCAAATGGGGAGATGCTGGTCAAAGTATATAAACTTCTGAATAAGTTCTGCAGATTTAATGTATAGCATGGTGACTACATATATATTGTATTATATACTTGCAAATTGCTAAGAGAGTGTGTTATGCCCACTTTTTGTGATTCCCAAAGACCACCAGTGAGCCCTGAGTCTGATGCAAAAACAAAGAGCCTTTATTCGAGCTAGCTCGAGCTCAACCCCACACACACTCACTGATGCAGCGGTAGGGCGGGGAGAGAGCAAGTTTCAGGAGAACAATAGGTTTTATAGGGGGTCTGGAAGTAGTGGATGGGTTAATGTGTGTGGCCCTGTTGATTGGTCGAGGGAAGGGTCAGGGTTTGGTTGCACAGGGGGCAGGATGCAGTTAGCCTAATTTGGACTTGGGTCATTTCCTCTGCATCCCTATTGGCCGGTTTGAGTCAGTCTTGCACTGCCCTTTCAAGTGAAGTCTTAAATATTCTCTCACTAAAAAGGGGAGATTATGTGAGGTAATTGATGTGTTATTTAACCTTGTTGTGGTAATCATTTTATAATATACTAGAGGCCTGGTGCACAAAATTCATGCGCAGGTAGGGTCCCTAGACCTGGCCAGAGATCAGGACCAATCAGGTCCTTCAAGCTGCTGGCTGGGGCCTTCCTTCGTTCCACACTGCCCCCTGATGGTCAGCGCATGTCATAGTGAGCGATTGAACTCCTGGTCTCCCAGTTGAACTCCTGAGGGGACACTCTGCATATTAGCCTTTCATAGTTAGATAGATAGATAGATAGATGATAGATAGATAGATAGATAGATAGATAGATAGATAGATAGATAGATATGTATCATATCATCATGGTGTACCCCTTAAACTTACACAATATCATATGTCAATTATATCTCAAGCTGGGAAAATGCTCTTATTAGAAAGAACTTTCTGATATTTTATAAAAATTACCCTCTATTCTCTTTATCCTGCATTCTGTTTCTTTAAGCCCTGTATTTTCCCCATGTCATTATTGACCGTGGTATTTCTTAATGACCCAACTCCTTGTCCCTGGAATGTAAGCTACTTAAAGGCAGGAACTTTGACTTTGTCACTACTATTGCTCTACCCCAGGAAAGCACTTCCCATAGTGTCACTCAGTGAGTATTGCTGAGATAATAAATTTCTGGTGAGTAGGCCTGAGTTAGTGAAAGTGTCCTCTGTCTCTATAAGGGATCTTAGATTTTCTCAGAAAAGAAATAGTGATTGTACAACAAGAACTCAGAGATCCATCAGAGAAGATGTGGCTCTGACTCCTAGACCATCTTTCATTTACCTAACCCTCTATACATCATGACCATACATCATGACTGTGCTGATGTATGGTCATCTATGTGGGGTCGTCCCTTATTAGAAATGTGAGTAGGGAAGCAATGTGCCAGATGTCATATTACCTAGAAAAAGCTATTATTTACTGAACTATAATATAAGTACTCAATAAGGTTTTCATAAAAATGTAAGTACTATTACCCCTATTTTATAAATGAGCAAGTAGACACTATTAGAGATGGAAGTAAATTACTTGAAGTCACAGAGCAAGAAAAAGTCAAATTTATTAATTTTATTGACTTAGTTTGGATTCTCTCAAAATTAGACCAAGCATCAAAATTTTGGGTGCAAGTAATTTTTTGAGAAGGAGATTCCAGGAAGAACTGTAAGGAAGCCTGGGAGAGAGACTGGAAAAGAAGGAAAGATAGTAAAGGACACATTAGGAACGGGTCACTGCTGTGGAAAACCGAGGCTCAAGCCCACTGAAGACTGCTGGGAAACTATGTAGAGTATATCTCACAACTTCCCACTGATGGTCCAGGAAGCAGGGTATTTCTCCAACAACAACATCCCCCATTGGTGAAGGATTGCTCCTGATGTCTTAATTTCCCCACACTTCTGTCCTGATCCACTTGTGGATTGAAACACTCAGATGTCCAGAAAATGCCCCAAAGCAGAGAGACACAGGAAGTGTTTTCAGCCTGAAAGGGAACTGACCTTAGGTGACCTCCAGGGTAGTCTGAGGGAATATTGACAGAAGAATAAGAATGTCTGTCATGCATATGCTGGTGTAATTGGCAAGCAAAACGCACTGCTGCCCAAGGGTCTACCACTTGCCTAATTAGCTCTAATTTGAACCTCAAATTATACAGAGTTCCTGGACTCACCCATTCCTCACATCCTACAATCCAGTTAGTCTTCCCTGTGTTTTATTTTCATTTGTTCAGCTTGATTCACTCATTTCTTAAGCAAATGTTTGTGAAGTCTCTTATTTGTGTCTGGTCCAGGGATAGGAACACAATGATGACTAAAGCAGTGTTGTCCTCAGGAATTCTGCTCACAGACAAAGAGTTTGGGGGAGGCTGCAGTGGAAATGGGTAAAAAGGGAAGCAAAACCCATTGACTAGCACATTAAAGATGGGTGAGTGAATTACAGAACTGTAAAAATGGAAATGTAAAGTATGCCTCAATAAAACTGACAAATATTTAAGTTACCAAAAGGTTAGGGGGGAAGATAAGCAATTAAACCTTAGCCCCACTACTCTAATGTAACCCTTTATACCCCAGTATACACAGAACACTGTTATAACACTATTCTGAAGCTAAAAAATAGAAGCTGAGCTAGAAAAAAAAAAGGTTCTAAAACTTTAGCATGTGTATGAACCACATGGAAGGCATGGGAAAACACAGATGGTAGAGCCTGCTCCCAGAGTTTCTGATTCAGTAGGTTAGGGGTGAGGCCGAGAATTCGCATTCCTGACAGATTCCCTGAAACTTGTCAGCGTGGCACTGCTGATCACTTTGAGAACCATCACTCTAGAAAGAACATGTTGCTAAGGAAATCCATTCCAGCCACAGTATGAGATAGACTGTGGAAGGCAACATGTGCACGTACATTTTAAGAGAATGCTTAATTTATTGAGAAAATAACCCTGCTGCATAAGAAGGCTGCTGGGTTACTATCCTGCTTCTTGATATAGGTGATGGTTATATGGATGTTCCCTCTATGAAATTTCACTGAGATACGCACTTAGGATTTATGTACATTTCATTATTTGTCAAATTGAATAGAAAATTTATTCTTAAAAAAAGAGAAAATAAGGAGTATGTGGTCCATTTTCATCCAAGCATCACCCCCTGGTGGAGGGCTTTGGGAGACATATGTTTGTACAGTTTATTTAGGAGCTCTGATGGAAGAAGAAATCAACTTCCATGAACTTTTGCTAAAGAGGTTGAGCCCCATGTCTGTGCTTCAAACACACTTATATGATCCAAGAAGATGTGATGTTCTTGATGCTTGACAGTCAAAGGGGAAACAGAACATTAGCTAACCACATTTTCTTCAGACTCTCGGAGTAGTAGGCGGAGTGGAAAGATGCAGCCCGAAGGAACGGTCACATGCATCTTGACATTAAAAGGCAATCACAAGCAATGCTCTGTGCAGCCACAGAGCCGTTTTTGGAGACTTGCACTGAATGTCTTCTTTTCCCATTTCTTTCAAGAGGATTTTGCCATCAGAGCATATCCAAAAACCAGAGAACCGCAACAGTCACAAATGCTGCTGGCCTGAAGGATTCTGGGCACTGAGTTGCCCTAGGGATTAGTACATTGGAGGACACATGAGTCAGTGCACAAGGCTGTTTGTTGCCAGGAAAGGAAAATTGGGTTCCAATGGCACCTGGACATTGTGTGGCATCAGGCAGGACTATCCTCTGTCTTCTGCCTGCTACACAATTGTTTATAACCATGAGATGCCACTTTTTTCTCTCTCAGCATTGAACAGAAATTCCACTGAGGTTATCATAATGGTACTGAGCACTTGTACATACACCTGTGCAGTGCAGAGCAGGGCAAATGCTCTTGATATGCTCTGCTATATTGATCATAATCTGAGCCCAGCTCCTCCACTGCTTCCTGTTAGAGCTCAGTTTGGGGAAGTGGTCATTACAAAGATGTGCTTTGATCACCCCCTGGTGTTCAGCCTGTGAAATAATAACCTCTGACCTTACTGTCCCTGTAAAGCAAAGCGGTGAAAGCTAAAGGTGGATTGATCAACCCTGACTGCTGAGCATAAGATCCAAAAGATTGCATCACCACATAAATAGCCTGTGAGTGTTGGGGGGTTGGGAGCGTGGGAAGAGGAAAAGTCTCAGGTTTTCTATGGGAAGGCTCTACAGTCATTTTCTGTGAGCTACAGAAGAGAATCATTAAAGCTTATCCTCAATAGGACACACTTGAGTGCATGAGGGCACTGCCCTCCAGGATGCCCCCTCAGCAGCACAGGGGGTGGCAGGTGCTGACAATGACTGCATCCTCCTGTGCCAGGACTCACTGCTTGCTGAAGGATTAGTTGAGAGGAACGAATCCCGTCTATCAAATAAACCATAGGCAGTTTACTAAAACTCTCTAGGTTGCACATCTGTTTATATGTCAAATTAGAAATTTGGGTAGATAATTACCACCAATGCCTATACCTTATTTAGCCACTAACTTCTCCTCATTTGACTACTTAGCCAATAAGGTCTTGGTAATCTCCTCAACCTGGTATTGTTTCAGAATGCCTTTGCCATAACAGGCTCTGTTTTGATTCAAGTTTTCTTTTGTCTATTTCTTACATGAATATATCTGTTTTCTGGTATTATTAATAAACTAATAACAAAAACTGTCTAGATGCTTTCAGCTATGACTTAAAGATTAAAAGGTGATTTTCATTTTCCATTATTACTGCCATTTCTGTTTCTAATTCCAGTTGCACTGAGACATGTAGCATGAGATGAAAATGAAGCTCCCTAGTTGGGACACCAGGATCCTGGGGGTCTGGAACCTGCTTTTCATCTCTAGCTTCATTCATCATGTTCCATTTCTCCATCCCACCAGTTACACTGGCCTCTTTCTGGTTCTTAACATACCAACCTGCCTCCCACCAGGGTCTTTACACATGCTGGGGATCTGTCTAAAGTCCCTCTATTGAGTCCTCACAGCTCCTATTTAGTTAATTCTTAGGAGTTAAAAATAACATGTTCTTAAGTCAGACTGCCTGTTTCAGTCTTGTTCCATCAGTTATTGGCTGTGTATCTTGGCCAATTTACTTCAACTGGCTGGGCCTGTTTCATTATCTATAAATATTACTCTGATTACCACCTCAAGTGGTGGCAGTGAGGATTACATGACAATACCTGTGTAGTACTTGGAATGAGATCTGACAACTTTTGCTGTTATATTTATCCTTTATATGTCACTCACATGTCACTTCCTCATGGGAGCCTCTGTAACCCTGGTTGAGGTTAGATTCCTTTGTTATATGTTTTCATAATACTTCTGCCTTTCCCTTAGAATACCAATATAATATATAACTTAGATTTGTAGTTTCACATATGTTTCCTCAGTCTAGAATATTCCATCAGAATTGAGTCCATGTCTGCTTTTTATTATTGCTGTATCTTCAGGTCCCAACACATATTAGGTGGTCAGTAATCATTTGCCTATTATATTAAACTAGGGGCCCGGTGCACAAAAATTTGTGCACTCGGGGTGGAGGGAGTCCCTCAGCCCAGCCTGTGCCCTCTCACAGTCTGGGACCCCTCAGTGGATGTCCTATGATGGCCCCAGTCTGCCAGGCGCCTTCTGTGTGTGTGTGTGTGTGTGTGTGTGTCTCACCACTGGGGACCTGCCCCCAGCCGCATCTGAGGCTCAGAGCAGTCCTCCTGTGTGTGTCTACCTGCTGGGGACCTGCCCCCAGGCACACCATCAAGGCTTGGAGCAGGCACCCCCTCTATGTTGATCTCTCAGACTTCTGCCCTCCCCTGCATGTTGTTCTCTTTTTTGAGCTGTGGCCAGGGCTGGGTGCTGCCTGACTCCCAAGCTTGCCTACTGCCCATCTTCCTCCAGCCACCAGAAAGCAGGGAAAACCCTGCCTCGTGGTCAGGCCAGCCTTTTCCAGCTCCCTGATCCCCAGAAGGGACCTGGGAAGCTGCCAAGCAGCCCGCCAACTCTTTCCCACTCACCCGTCCCCTGCTGCCTTCCTTTCCCACTTCCCGGTGCCGCCAAGAGGTCTGGGGAGCTGCCAAGCAGGACCCCAGCCCCTGCAGCCTTGCTTTCCTGCTCCCTGATGCCCCGCGAAGGGCCTGGGAAGCCCACCAAGCAGGCTGCCGACCCCCCCGCCTCTTACCCACTTCCCAGTGCCCCACAAAGGGCCTGGGAAGCCCACCAAGCAGGCCGCCGACCCTGCCGCCTCTTTCCCGCTTCCCGGTGCCCTCCAACCCTGCCGCCTCTTTCCCATCACGGGTTCTGGGTCCTGCGCTGTCCCGCCCTGCAGCCGGTCTGTGTACTCGGGAGGTCCCTCAGCCCGGCCTGTGCCCTCTCACAGTCTGGGAGCCCTCTGGGGATGTCCACCTGCTGGCGTGCCTGACCAGCCTGGGTGAGGGGCTTTAAGGCTGCCCACAGCTCCCATTGACCCAACGTCTCAGCAAGGCTGGCTGGACGCAGGTGTCTGGGGTTTATCTCCTATAATTGATACACTGTTCCTTTAAGCCAGCCTAGACATGTAACGAAGTCTCCCCTCTGCCTCACCTCTCAGTGCGGAGTCTATACTGCAACAATGTTATACTTTTAGACTCAGGCTAGGTCTGCTGTTCCCTTCAGCTCCCAAGGATTCTATGATTGTTACATTATTGAAACATGTTTCGGAGCCTGCCCGCCAAGGGCCGAAAACAGTTTCCCTTTTGCTCCTGCTGCAACGGATGCTGCCTAAACGTTTACTCAGGTTCGTGAGTGGCGGCCGCCATGTTGGCTGGGTTAATTTGCATACAGCCGCTCTGATTGGCTGTTGGGCGTCCTGAAGAAATGGTTAATTTTACTATTCCACTTTTATTAGTTTAGATTAGAGGCCCAGTGCACAAAAATTTGTGCACTCAGGGGGTCCCTCAGCCTGGCCTGTGCCCTCTCACAGTATGGGAACCCTTGGGGGATGTCCACCTGCTGGCTTAGGCCCATTCCCCAGGTGATCGGGCCTAAGCTGCCATCATACATCCCTCTGGCAGCCCGGGAGCCCTCGGGAGATGTCCATTTGCCAGTGGGGAGCAGGCCTAAGCTGCAGTCGGACATCTTTAGCGCTGCTGAGGAGGCGGTAGAGGCTCCCACCACCACCACTGTACTGAAAGCCATCAGCCTGGCTTGTGGCTGAGCAGAGCTCTCCCTATGGGAGTGCACTGACCACAAGGGCAGCTCCTGCATTGAGCATCTGCCCCCTGGTGGTCAGCGTGTATCATAGTGACCAGTCATTCCCAGTCATTCTGCTGTTAGGGTCAATTTGCATATTTCCCTTTTATTATATAGGATAGAGGTCTGGTGCACGGGTGGGGGCCGGCTGGTTTGCCCTGCAGTGTGTCCTGGATCAGGGTGGGGGTCCTGCTGGTGTGCCTGGCCAGCCTGGGTGAGGGGCTGATGGCTGTTTTCAGGCTGGCCACAGTCCCTTCAGGGTGGAGGTCCTGCTGGGGTGCCTAGTCAGTTTGGGTGAGGGGCTGAGGGCTGTTTGTAGGCTGGCCACAGCCCCAAGTGACCCAAGCTCCCAGCGAAGCTGGGAGGCTGGCTAGAAGCAGGTATCTGGGGTTTATTTATCTTCTACAATTGAAACTTTGTAGGCCACAGCTTGCCTGGGCAGGCAGCTTCCTCCATCACTGGGGCAATAAAGCCACCTGTTTGCTCTAGCTCTGTGGCTGCTGGCCACCATCTTGGCTGGGTTAATTTGCATATAGTCTCTCTGATTGGGTGTTGGGCGTGGCTTGGGATGTAGCAGAGTGACACCAATTAGCATATTACTCTTTTATTAGTGTAGACTATGGGCCTAGTGCATGAATTCATGCACCTTGAAAGGAACTATGGGCTGAGAGGCAGAGGGGCAGGTCTAGACTCAACCTCCATGACCCTGCCCAGTTTCTTCTGCCGTAGCCTCTAGTCCCCTGTCTGCCTGCAGCCCCACTCCTGCCACTGCTCCCACACACTGATGGTGCTGGCCCTGCTTGCATCCTCTGATGGTGCCAAGTGATTGGGGCAAATGCCAGCAGCAGATGCAAGTGGGACCAGCACCATCAGCGGGTACAAGCAGCGGCTGCTGCCCCAATCACCCCTCAGGAGCAGGGGAAGGTGGAGAAGCCCTCAGGAGAGACCAGGGCTGGTAGCTGCTGCTCTCACCCATGGTGCCAAGTGATTGGGACTAGGGCTGGGCACCAGTAGTGGGTGTGAGCAGTGGCTCTGAAGCCAGCTGTGGTTTTGAGCTGGGCCAGAGCTGGCAGTGGGTGCAAGCAGCTGCTCCAGCTCCAGCAGTAGATGTGAGCAGGGCCAGCGCTGGCAGCAGATGTGAATGCCAAGTGGGACCGCAGCATGCCAGAGCAAAGAATTTTCAGTAACCACCAGAGGCTCACACTGATGACAGCAACCAGCACACTTCCTTGGTCTGGCACCCCTACTCACCTGCTCTACCATCCCGCTGCAACCAACACCAGCCATGTTCAACACATGCCACCTGGTGGTCAGCAGACACCATAGAGACCAATTGTTCAGTTGTTCAGTTTTCCAGTTCTGCTGTTCAGTCTATTTGCATATTAGTCTTTTATTATATAGGATGAATATCTAAATATCTCAGCAGTGAATTGGGGAAGGGAAGGGAAGGGAAGGGAAGGGAAGGGAAGGGAAGGGAAGGGAAGGGAAGGGAAGGGAAGAGAAGGGGAAACACCTCTCTAAATAGAGGCTGAGTAGAGATCATAATCTAGACTCAAACACTCTTCCTTTCTGGTTATTTCATCTTCCAATCTGTAGCCATCAGGCTCAAGAGCTTTCCTCTTAAAACTAAAAAGTGTTTTGTTTTGGGTCCATGAGGCCTTAGTTTATTAACTGTTTGGGACTCAGAATAGATGATTTACAAATGCCCTCCCACATCCTGGGCTTTGGGAAAACTTGATCCTGAATCTGTGGAATTAGGCTAAAACTGGCCAGTGTGTGAATTTGGCCATTGGGATCACTTTTTATAGTAAAACCATCTCTTTTAACCATAAGTGATCATTGTCTCCCCACTCCCACCCCCACCAAATTTGGATGGTGCGCTCACTCAGTTTTACTCCCATGGCCCCAAACCGTTCAAGAGCAGCAGCTTCAGAAAATCACACCACTTACCCTAGCTTCTGGTGAGCTTAGGCTTTGGATTTTCAATCATATTCATTTATTCACTTATTCATTCATTTATATAGACTGATGCAGCTTGGATATGAAAATTGCCTCCAGCATATGATTGCCAATGTTTAGATTTCTGTCTGGAATAAATAACCTGTTGGCTCCAAGGGGAACAGGATGAGTAGAAATAAATCCAGACTAAAGCATAAAGTCTCCCAATTTTCTTTAGGCTGCCAGTCCACTGCTCAGAAGCTTCCTCACAGGGAATCTCTTATGCTCTTATAGGAAACAAGGGCAAAGGCTGAGACCTTGATGGCATCTGAGCATAACCTGGAATGTAAGCCCCTGGGTGCTTATCCTCTGGTTAGCCCATGACTGGAAAATTACCTAAGACATAGGAAGTGCCAATAAATATTTAATTAATTAATAAAAGTCATTTAGAATAGCACCTTACATGTGTTTGCCAATGCTGAGACACTTATTACAAAGATAATCATCTGCATCATCAAAATCACATGCATGAAATGATTGCTGGGACACCAAATGGTCCTTGAAATTCAGCCCTGTTTCAAATGTCCATGAGCATATTTGATCCTGTCTAAAATATCCACACTTAGAAAATGTCCCTGGGTTCAAATAGCCCATAATTTGTGCATTTGGATTATAAGATTAATACATAAAAATACTATCATAATTCTTTAATCCAATCATTGTGTTGTGGTTGTATTGCCAAAGCAAACCCTTCTTGCTCAGTAGCCTAGCTGGGCATATCACATGGGGTTAGGCAGATGAATTGGGGTTCAAATATTGCAGAAAAACAGGAGTCAACTATGGACCAAATGTCTCCATAGACATTTTGGACAGGGCCAATTTCAAGGACCTTTGGGACATACCAGAAGGTCTCCATGGATGTTTACACAAGACAAAATATCCTGCATGGTCTCTGTCAATTACACCTTTGCATTTTCAGCATTATCTCCTTTTCTATTAAACTAGGGGCTTGGTGCACAAAAATGTGTGCACTCGGGGCGGGGGGGGGGGGGGGGG
>PVJC01039966.1:0-15849 GCA_004026665.1 Murina feae | reverse complement strand
CCCCTCTATGTTGATCTCTCAGACTCTTGCCCTCCCCTGCATGTTGTTCTCTTTTTTGAGCTGTGACCAGGGCTGGGTGCTGCCTGCCTCCCAAGCTTGCCTACTGCCCATCTTCCTCCATCCACCAGAAAGCAGGGAAAACCCCGCCTCGTGGTCAGGCCAGCCTTTTCCTGCTCCCTGATCCCTGGAAGGGACCTGGGAAGCCGCCAAGCAGGCCGCCAACTCTTTCCCACTCACCCGTCCCCTGCAGCCTTCCTTTCCCACTTCTCGGTGCCGCCAAGGGGTCTAGGAGCTGCCAAGCAGGACCCCGGCCCCCACAAAGGGCCTGGGAAGCCCACCAAGCAGGCCACTGACCCCCTGCTGCCTCTTTCCCGCTCCCCGATGCCCCACAAAGGGCCTGGACAGCTGCCAAGCAGGCCACCGACCCCCTGCCACCTCTTACCCGCTCCCCAATGCCCCTCCAAGGGCCTGGGAAGCCCACCAAGCAGGCTGCCGACCCCCTGCCACCTCTTACCCGCTTCCCGGTGCCCTCCAACCCTGCCGCCTGTTTCCCACTCATGGGTCCTGGGTCCTGCGCTGTCCCACCCTGCAGCTGCTCTGTGCATTAGGGAGGTCCCTTAGCCCGGCCTGTGCCCTCTCGCAGTCTGGGACCCCTCGGGGGATGTCCACCTGCTGGCATGCCTGACCAGGCTGGGTGAGGGGCTTTAAGGCTGCCCACAGCTCTCATTGACCCAACGTCCCAGCAAGGCTGGCTGGACGCAGATTTCTGAGGTTTCTCTCCTATAATTGATACACTGTTCCTTTAAGCCGGCTAACGAACCCTCCTCTCTGCTTCACCTCGCAGTGTCTATAATGACACAATGTTACTTAGTGGTGAGGCCCCAGCTGCTCTTTCCTTCAGCTCCCGAGGATTCTATGATTGTTATATTGTTTCAAAGGTGTGTTTCGCTAGAGGCAGTTTAATCGGAGCTGAGCTGAGCGGGCGCAGCTTCACTTTCACTCCTGCCGCAATGGAAACAGCCGTTTACTCAGGTCCGTGACTGGCGGCCTCCATGTTGGCTGGGCTAATTTGCATACAGCCGCTCTGATTGGCTGGTGGGCGTGGCTTACCTGTCTCGGAGAAACGGTTAATTTTACTATTTCGCTTTTATTAGTTTAGATGTTTTTTATTTATTTTATTAGACAGAGGAAGGGAAAGGGAGAGTGAGATAGAAGCATCAATGACGAAAGAGAATCATTGATCAGCTGCCTCTTGCACACCTACTGGGGATCGAGCCCACGACTCAGACATGTGCCCTGAGCACCAGGAATCAAGCAGTAACCTCCTGGTTCATAGGTGGGCACGCAACCACTGAGCATCACTGGCAGGGCAGTGTTATTAATTTATTCAATTGCATTAATGAGTGTAAAATATCTAACTTACAGAAACCATAAGTGAAAAGAAGGCAGCTGACAGAATGGAAGAAAACATTTGCAAATAATGTATCTGACAAGGGATTAATACTCAAAATATATAAGGAACTTCTACAACTCAAAAAAAAAAAAAAAACCAAACCCAAATAACCTGATTTAAAAATGGGAAGACTTGAATAGACAGTTTTCCAAAGAAGACATACAAATGTCTAACAAACATATAAAAAGGTGTTCAACACAAATCAAAACCACAACGAGGTAACACCTCACACTAATTAGGATGGCTACTATCAAAAGAACAGAGATTATCAAGTGTTGGTGCGATGCAGAGAAATTGGAATTTTTCTATAATGTCAGTAGGAATGAAAAACAGTATGGAGATTGCTAAAAAAAAGAAAAATAGAATTATATGATTATATCATATAATTATATCAAATAATATGTAATCATTGATAAAAGTATATGATCTAGCAATCTCACTTCTGGGTGTATACCCAAGAGAATTGAAAGCAGCATCTCAAAAAGATATTTGTATACCCATGTTCATAGGATTACTATCCACAGTAGCCAAAAGGTAGAAGCAATGGGCGAAGAAAATGTGGCATATACTTAGAATGAAGCGTGAGCCAGCCTTTTAAAAGGAAGTCATGTCACATGCTACAACATGGATAAACATTGAGGACATTATGCTAAATGAAATAAGCCAGTTACAAAAGGGGAAATACTGTATGATTTTACTCATATAAAGTATCTAAAGTAGTCAAAATCATAGCAACAGAAAAATGAAAGGGGCAAAGAAGGGGAAATGAGTGTTTAATGGTAGTTTCAGTTTTGCAAGATGAAAACTTATAGAGATCTGTTGCACAACAATGTAAAGGTACTTACTATTACTGAGCTGTACAGTTCAAGATGGTTAAGATAGCAAGTTTCATATCATGTTGCTTTTACCACCATAAAAAATCTCCACAGGATTCTTGTGAGAATGAAGAAAAGTGAATGAGAAAACCTGCCAGGCAAAATTCTTCACACATAATGTCACTGCACAGTGGTCCAGCCCTTCATCATCTCAAGCAGCATCATTTCCCTAACTAGTATCCATGCCACTAACCTCTCTGCCTCCCAATCTATTCCATGCACCACCACTGTAATGCAAATGTCACTTCCTTTACGCCACTGTCATTCCTGCCTGTGTGAACACTGCAGGGCATAGCACTCCTCTGGTGCTCAGCTACATCATTGCAGAGGCTCCTGAAGATTCGGCCAGATAATGCGTGCAAAGTGTCTGGAATCCTCAGAGACCGTCGGTGGGAATGCAAATGAAATAGCCGGATGGGAACCGGTGTGGAGGCACACAGTCAGTGCTCACCCTCGGTCATGTCCGTTGCTCTGATGGTTTTGCTGATGAAACCGAGCTTCTCCTGGAGAAGGCCAGCTGTAAACAGTCCCATCTTACTTCAGGGTAACTAGGCAGGCACACAAGGTTGGTTGCCTACTCAACATCATTCCCCTTCCCCCCTAAGGGAACCCAAAGTTTGTTCAAGTACACGTGCACCCTTGCCTTTTCCCGGCCAGTGGCTGCGGTGCAGTGCGGTTCACATGAGATCTGAAGGGGGACTTCTAAGACATATTCCTGGCAGATAAAAAGGAAAACAGGAGAAAGACAAGCCCTTTTTTCTTCTGGATACTGTTGTGAGAATGGATGCACTAATGATGGCAGGAGAGAACACCATACGACCTAGCCAGTTTGGCTCAGTGGATAGAGCGTCGGCCTGCGGACTCAAGGGTCCCAGGTTCAATTCTGGTCAAGAGCATGTACCTTGGTTGTGGGCACATCCCCAGTTGGGGGTGTGCAGGAGGCAGCTGATGGATGTTTCTCTTTCATTGATGTTTCTAACTCTCTATCCCTCACCCTTCCTTTCTGTAAAAAAAAAAATCAATAAAAATATATTTTAAAAAAAGAAGCAGCAGCAAGTCCTGGAAGAGGACGTTGGACTGCTGAATTACCCTCCCAGAATGGTCCTGCCTCTTGCTCAGGGCTCACATTCAGCAGGCACACCCTGGAGCAGCCACATGGGTTGCCAGCCTATTGAAGGATTCCCATGCTGCTCTGTTAGTAGCTGCTGTTCAGAACCCCCCAGTGACTCGATCACCCTGACTCTCACTCCACTCCTGAAATTTGCTAGTTTTCCATATACCTCCATAATGAGTACATGCTGGCCAAAGCAAAGGCCTCCAAAACTCTACTCCATCCTCACAGCCAGGCTCTATTCTGATTGGTTATAACATTAAAAACCATGCTGAAACCATTAAACAAGTTTAAAAATAATGATTTTTGTCCTTACTGTTTAGGCCTCCTGAGTCAGGGTTTATTGTTACTTGCAACCAAAAGCATGTTAATTGACTCTCTGTCCCACCCACTCCTAGAACAGCTCTTCTAGGATAGCTCTCTGCCTTAAGCTCAGCTTTCCACCCTCCTATGCCCCAACCCAAACTTACCCATCCCTCAGTCTAGGTTCCAGATCGCCCATTCACTCCAGTCCATGTTCCCTGCTCTGCATATGGATGGCATACATTGCCTATGCCATACCATTTAGCACTTAAAAAGTTGTGCATTATTCCCTAATTGTTTTGTGTTGGGCGTGTGTGTGTGTGTGTGTGTGTGTTTCCAACAGAAAATAGTAACATTAAGCTCAAGGGCTAAAGTATAGTCTTTGTATATCCCCAATAACATACCATAGGTAGGCTTAGAATAATTTAATCCTATATAATAAAAGGGTAATATACAAATTGACCCTAACAGCAGAACCACTGGGAATGACTGGTCACTATGACACACACTGACCACCAGGGGGCAGACACTCAATGCAGGAGCTGCCCCTGGTGGTCAGTGCACTCCCACAGGGGGAGCTCTGCTCAGGCACAAGCTAGGCTGACAGCTGCCAGTACAGTGGTGGTGGCGGGAGTCTCTCCCGCCTCCTCAGCAGTGCTAAAGATGTCCAACTGCAGCTTAGGCCTGCTCCCACTGGCAAGTGGACATCTCCCAAGAGCTCCCAGACTGCCAGAGGGATGTCTGACTGCCAGCTTAGGCCCGATCGCCAGGGTAGCAGGCCTAAGCCAGCAGGTGGACATCCCCCGAGGGTTCCCAGACTGCGAGAGGGCACAGGCCAGGCTGAGGGACTTCCCGAGTGCACAAATTTTTGTGCACCAGGTCTCTAGTTTCAGAATAAGAAAGATGAATGAACTGTATCATCAGTACTGATTTTAATAGATTTCCTGTTTGTTTGCAGGGGGATTGGTTTTTATTTTATTCTATTTTTTGGTGGGGGATGGGTGTTGGGAAATAATCTAAAGTCTGCAAGTCTGTGCTTATTGCAAAAATTTACTCCCGGCTCTTAGCCCTCTTTTGCGACCTCAGACACAACTCCATGTGGTCAAAGCCTCTCTGAGAATGCAACATGAAAGATACACCAACCAGAGCCCAAGGAAGGCGCTGGGTGGTATTTCGTTCTACTGTTCATATTTTCAACTTCTAAGAGCCCAGCACCACAGAACCCAGAGCCGACCGCAGGCGGCTGTGTGGCCTGTGGCAGTCGGGAGCGGCCTCAGAGCGGTCTGGCCACTTCTGTGCAGCGACAACCAAGCTGCCCGTCAGACTGCTGTCCTCGGAACAAGAGCAGAGTGCTGACCGCCGTGTCTTTCCCTGGTCTTCTTGGAACTGTGTGTGACAGATGGCCTCCAAAGGCCCTTTAAGAAAGATCCTCACAGCTATCGAAAGTGGACCCCATTTCCACATGCAGGGCATAGATCTATGGCAGCCCTGAGCTGGGGCTCCTCCAAGCACCTGGACCTCCAGAGCTTCCACCTGCTTCAAGGAGGTGATCTGGAGAAGGAGAGCATATTTTCTGAGAGCAGCCCAAAGACCACCCATCAAATCCAAGACTCCTACCCTCAGGCACTTCCACCCACCTACGGGCAACCCAGGCTGTGTGAGGCTCCTGCAAGTGTCCACTGGCACTAGCCATGTACATTCCTACAAGCACGGGTCCCGATGGATCCTGCAGTACCCCTGCTCCCACGCACTGGCAGTTTCTCATCGTCCTGCACATCATCCTCAGTTTCCATGTGCACAGGTGTGCACGCGCTGCTTCAACGTGACTGCAGCTTCAGCTGGCAGCACAGGCAGCCCCAACCACACCCAGCCTCCAACAGCTGTATCCAAAGCAGCCTTAATATGTCTGCTCTGATTCTGCTCCCCGTCAACACACCTGGTTTGGGAAAGCAGGCGCCTATGTTCGCTGAGATGCTGATACTGGCTGGCACATCGCCCGCAAGGAGGGCTGAGGGCCCCAGGAGGCAGTTGGACTGGAGAGAGCCCATGAGGCTGGGCGAGGCCTCCCTAGGACTTGAAGATACAAGCAGCTAAAATTTCAAACCCAGAGGAGAACTTCTTGTAGAGGCCTGTTTTTCTTTGTTACAAAAATGTTTCCCCACAGTTAAGATCTTTGAAGGATTTTTCCCCCAGGACTGCCTTGTCTGCAGCAAGCTAGTTCCAGCCAGAGAGCTGGATTTCCATCTTTGTCACACCTTCGGAAACTCTGTCTCACTCTGGAGAGCTGTCCCCAGAGAATCTGCTCTTTGCTCCCCATCCCCAGACTTCAGAGGCAGGGGCATTTACCACTCTATGCCATCCAAGGACTCCCCAAGGTCAAAGGTATTGCAGAGAAATGCTGAGTGAGTGATTCCTGCTAATGCCCATCACTGCTCACTGCATTTTTTAATTTTTTTTGGTGAAGACACTTTCTTCCTTGATTGGGCACAGGCTAAAAGCAGCAAGCATGGAATGTGTCCTCGTTCATAAATTGAGAGAGAAGCAGCGACAGCACTGCAGGAGGGGAGGGGGAATCCTAACCCGAGCTGGCCCTCCCAACAAAAGGAAGAGCTTTCAGCTCCCTGTCTCCGCTGGGCTGGTTCACCAGATGTTCCACGAGGCTGCCGTGAATCTACAACAAACAAAATAGAATCAACAAAAAAACAGCCCAAAGCAGAAACAACCCAAAAAATCCTAAACGAAACCAACCCACACTCTATTTGAGAATCCTAATTACAACTTCCATGCCCAGAGGAATGCTGGGGACCCAAGGTGGACTGGAGTCAAATGCTCAGCCAATTTCCCCGCCTCAGCTCACAGCCCATCTGGGACGAGCACACACCCCTTCGCCTAATGGGGAAGGCCAGCTTCTCCCACTCAGGTGCACGCTTTCTGACCAGCTCCACCTTAGCCCACAAGCAGCATGCTCAGATCCACACCCCAAACAGGGAGTGCTTTCCTAACAGGATGAGAAGGCTGAGTCCTCTCACTGTTCTAAGCTAGGGCAGGGCCGGCCCCACGTAAAACTGTGAAGTCAGGAAGTTTGGTTTTGGGACTTCTCCACCCTCTCCTTTCTGCGTCTCTCTCCCTGTTTCCCACCACACCCCTTCAGGCACTCCACTGCCCTCAGACTTGTTAAGATGCACTCGACAGAAATTAGTCATTTACAATTTAGTGTGAATTTATCTCCAATTAAAATAAACCCCTTCATAGGTCCTTAAAAACATTTTCCAGAGGCAGAGTGTTGGCGGTGAAGGTCATTTTCTTGGTGATCCTTCTACTTCTACAGGGGCTGTCCATGGACTTAAAGACCCCTGGGTGTGGAGTTCTTGCTTGGTATTTAAGTTTCAGGTGATATTGATTGTAAAATAAAATGTATTCATTTTGGAGGAGCGCAATAGAGCAATAAAGGAAGACTGCAGTGAACTTGCATTAGAATTTCCTAGGAGTCTGAGAGGAAACTTAGAACTTTCTAAGTGTCAGGTTTGAACTTGTGCTGTCATCATATTTGAGTTTCATACCATCCTCATTTCAGATGAAGGAACAAGTTCAGAAAGTTCAGTTTGCCCAAGTTCCCCCAGCTGGCAGGTCAGTCAACCTGGTTCAACTGGGATGGAATTGAACCAGGTTCACTGACTTGCAAGTTCAGTGCTTAGGAATGAAGACATCTTAGCAATCACCTAGTCCAACCTCCCAATCATGGAGATGAGGAGATAAGGGCTATGTCACTAACTTTCCCAAGCTCATTGATTCTAACCCCAAAACTCAGGACATTCGGCCAGACAAGAAGTATATGAGCTTGTAGGTTTTGGCTGGAGTAACATATCCCTTCCTCCAAATGCCTTTGCTCTTTTATTGATAGTATTAAATATGCTTTTACTGAAAAATTACTTAAAATTTTTTCATACACAGTGTATAAATTACAAATAAAATAATATAGATAAATTTTACATATAAATATTTTAGAGGCCAGTGCACGACATTCATGCACAGGGGGGGTCGGGGGAGGAGGGGGATGTCCCTCAGCCTGGCCTGTGCTCTCAGCCTGGCCTGAACCCTCTCACAGTCGCCCTGTGGGAGTGGGCCTAAGCTGTCAGTCAGATATCCCCCGAGGGGTCCTTAGCACTGCTCAGGAGGAGTGAGAGGTTCCTGCTACCCACACTGCACTGGCCAGCTGTGAGCCCAACTCAGGGCTTCTGGCTAAGCGGCACTCTCCCTGTGGGAGCCCACTAACCACCATGGGGCAGCTCCTATGTTGTGTCTGCCCCCTGGTGGTCAGTGCGCATCATAGTGACCAGTTGTTCTGCTGTTTGGTCAATTTACATATTAGCCTTTTATTATATAGGATAATAAAAATCCAGCAGATCCTGGACTAGAATTCAGTGTTTTGTAATTCAATCTGGGATTTTTTTCAATTGTAGTATATGGCCTCTTACTAACATCTACATAAATATAAACAAAAAATATAAATAATATAGATGTCCTCTACATACTATAGCAGTTTTGGTAAAATGTTATAACTAAACACATAGTCCCCATAGTACAGTCAACCTTTTCTAAGAAAAATTCTTTAGCTTCCATGTTTCGTTTTATATGGTATACCACCTGTTAGATGGTATACCAGAACTTATTTTTTATAAACATTGACTGTGTGCTAAATATACCTCATTTAATCCTTACTGAAATATTATGAATACTATTGTCCTACAATTTGCAAGCAAAAATCCTGCCACTTTGTACTCACTCAGAACAGACTTTCAAATACCATTATGATGTCCTGAGATACCACAGGGAAACTTCAGATAAACATAGAGCATGCCTCCTGGACTATAAATATTACTTGATGGTAATTTAAAACTCTCCAAAAGTTTTTAACAGGAATCCTATATAATAAAAGCATAGTATGCAAATTGTCCCCTCAACTGGAGTTCAACCAGGGAGAGGGCCAGCTGGGGGAAGGGAGGGAAGCCCTGGCACTGGCAGGTGGCTGGTGGATGGGAGGGAGACCCCGGCCCTCACCCAGCAGCCACTAGGGAGCACTGGGCCTCTAGTTTATTATAAAGTGGGATGCATAATTCACGTGGACATTTTTTAAAGCCGAAACAAGAGATGTGACATGTAATCCCTGCAGGTGGAGTAGAAGGCAGCTTCGGGTCACATGCTTCTGATCCAATGAGAGTACCTTTGGTAGAAAATTTTGAGAAGCAAACTAACAAGATAACAAAATACAGTGTGGCAAAAGTAGGTTTACAGTTGTTCATATGAAAAATAAAATAATAATCTAATCTAATAAAAGAGTAATATGCAAATTAAACCTCACTCCATTACACCTAAGCCATGCCCACCAGCCAAGCCACACCCACCAGCCAATCAGAGCGACTGTATGCAAATTAACCCAGCCAAGATGGCGGCTGGCAGCCACGGAGCTAGAGCAAACAGGAAGCTTTAGTTGTACCAGTGATGGAGGAAACTGCCTGCCTAGGCCAGCTGTGGCCTCTGCTCAAGGCAACAAAGTTTCAATTATAGAAGCCACGGAGTTGAAGCAAACAGGAGGCTTCATTTCACCAGAAATCAAGGAAATTGCCTGTCTAGGCAGGCTGTGGCCTCCGCTCAAGGCAACAAAGTTTCAATTATAGAAGATAAATAAACCCCAGAAACCTGATTCCAGCCAGCCTCACAACAGCCATCAGTTCCTCACCCAGGCTGGCCAGGTATCCCAGTGGGAGCCCCACCCTGATCCAGGACACCCCTCAGGGCAAACCAGCTGGCCCCCACCCATGCACCAGGCCTCTATCCTATATAATCCTATATAATAAAAGGGTAATATGCAAATTGATCCTAACAGTAGAATCATTGGGAATGACTGGTCACTATGACACACACTGACCACGGGGCAGATGCTCAATTCAGGAGCTTCCCCTGGTGGTCAGGGCACTCCTACAGGGGGAGCTCTGCTCAGCCACAAGCCAGAAGGCTGCCAGTACAGCGGTGGTTGTGGGAGCCTCTCCTGCCTCCTCAGCAGTGCTAAGGATGTCCAACTGCAGCTTAGGCCTGGTCCCCCGCTGGCAAGTGGACATCCCCTGAGGGCTCCCAGGCTGCCAGAGAGATGTCTGACTGCCATCTTAGGCCTGATCACCCGGGGAACAGGCCTTAGCCAGCAGGCGGACATCCCTCAAGGAGTCCCAGACTGTGAGAGGGCACAGGCCAGACAGAGGGACACCCCTGCCCTGAGTGCACAAATTTTTGTGCACCAGGCCTCTAGTTAATAAATAATAATAAAAGAATAAACAGTGTGAAAACAGTGTGAGTACACTGTTTTGTGTACTCACAACTGTAAACCTACATGTCCCACCCTGAAATGTTGGGAAAAAACAAGTATTTATTCTTTTTGTTCCTTTTTCTTTAATTTTATTTTTTTTATTGTTTAAAGTTTTATATAAGTATCCTTCTTTCCCAGTTGTCCCCCCCGCCCACTCCCATGCAGCCATTCCCACCCCAGGCAAGCCCCCACCGCCCCAGTGTGTGTGCCCATTGGTTATGCTAATATGCATGCATACAAGTCCTTTGGTTGCTCTCTAACCTCCCCCTACAAGTATTTAATCTTAAGAAGCCCCATGTACCAGTATATATTATTTGTATTTAAACAAATTGGAATGGCAATTTACCTTCAGAAATAACAAATATTCCTGATACAATATTTTAAATATATCTTGTAGAAGATTAAGTTAGACAGATTCTGGGGAAAACCTTGCTCATTCCTTTGTTTGTATGTTGCTCTATGCCACATGTTAGTCACATTTAAAATTTTCTATCCCACAAAAAGTTAAAAGTAGGTGAAATTAACTTTAAAATATTTTGACACATATATGAAAAATATTATCATTTCAACTTGTAATCAATATATTTTTTCCATGCTAAGTCTTCCAAATCTGGGTGTGTATTTTGCCCTTATAATCTAGACTACTCACATTGCAAGGACCCGGTAGCAACATGTGGCTGTGGCTGCCATAGTGAAAAGTGCAGATTTAGGACCATCAGAGACTTTATCACTCCATCATCTCCATTTTGTAGATGAAGAAACTGAGGCCCACAAAGATGAAGTGAGTCTGGGCAAGTTAACCGATGTCAGACCCCCTAAGACCCTTTGAAAGTCTACATCTTTGTGTGGTTGCTTTTTTCTTAAAATATGTACATTATTTTAAAGTAAAACAAACAACTGATTAAGTGAGTTTACAACTTCCGGAAAAATATTATTGAGAAGTTATTTCTTCCAGAGTTCTTTATCATCAGAATAATTTATTTAATTTCTCTTTAATGGGAATATGAAGAGAATTGATCAGTCCTATGAATCCTATGCAGTCTTTAAGTTCTGGCTAACAATAGCCTCCTGCCATTCATGCACTTACAGTCAGTGTTAATAATTAGAATTCAAGAGCACAACTCCCTCTAGAGGATCAAAAATTATTGCAAGGACAATGATTTGAATTCCTATTGCAAAATTAAAATAACATTCAGTAAGACAGAAGTTACCTTTGGAGATTATAATTTCTGTAAACCAAATCTGACTTGTGTGGTTACTGGCACCTTAAATCCATTTAATATATATGTATATATTTACACTAATAAAAACAAAGTTTTACTTTTAATTTTTTAAATATAAAAAGGTAGCTAAACATAAAATTAGGTCAGAAAACCCTCATTTAGTATACATTATTTTGAAACAAAAATACTGTAATAAGGTGGCTTTCTATCTCACACTAAAATGTAAATCAGACCTCTTTCCCAGATTTATACTTCAAACTAGTAATAACCAAAAACTGTTCAAATCTATGGGGAAAAAAATCTACATAACCAATTTAAATTACCTGGGAAAGGATAGGAGAGGGGATTAATAATCAAAGCCAGCTTCATTCAAATGGAAAAATGCTTGCAAATACTCCCTATTATAACCTACATCATATATATTTTTTTTAAACCTGCTTCATTACAGAGCTGTGAGATTTTTAAAAAACACAACATAGTAAAAATTAATTATTGGGTATCCTTGGTGCACATGGAATGATGTAATGCATGAGGCTGATAAGGCTGGAAAAATACTGAAATACAAGTAAAGCTCAAAACACAAGCTTACTTAAAACTAAAAGTTTGCCAGAGAGATAAATGGTAGATAGGAAAGCAGAATTTTTCAGTAGGTTGGTCAAATACATCCTACTCCAACCCTAACCCACCATAAGTTCTAACTGATGTGAAAAGGAAATAAAATGTCAAACCAAAGTAAAAACTTCTCAAATCTCTTGCCCCATTGAATTTAGTGGGGCAAAGATCCCAACACTGAATTTTGTCCACCTGGCATTTCCCCCTTTAGCAACATTTTTTTCTTTACTTCAGAGAGAGAAATATCAATGATGAGAGAGAATCATTGATTGGCTGTCTCCTTCAGGCCCCCTACTGGGGATTGAGCCCACAACCTGGCATGTGCCCTGACTAGGAATCAAACCTGTGACCTCTTGGTTCCTGGATCAATGCTTAACCACTGAGTCACACCTGGCTGGGCTGTGCCAAAAATTTTGTTCCAAGAAAAGTAAATTCCCAGGAAAACTACAATAAGTCCTGCAAACACATAAATGTAAAATATATATGTATATACTAGGAGCTCAGTGCATAAATTTGTGCACCTTGAAAGGAACTGTGGGCCATGAGGCTGCAGTGGGCTCAGGGACAGGTCTCGGCCCATCCTCCATGCCACCACCAGGCACTCCTGCTGTGGCCCCAGGTTCCCTGTCTGCCAGTAACCCCACTCCCACTGCTGCTGCTCCCATGTGCTTGGAGCCAGCACCAGCAGTGGGTGAGAGCAGGGCTGGTGTTGTCAGAGGGTTCGAGTGGCAGCTGCTGCCCAGATTGACCCTCAGTGGCAGGGGGAGGTGGAGAAGCCCTCAGGGGCAATTGGGGCCAGCAGTGCCAAGTGATCAGGGCTGGTACCAGGCACCAGCAGCAGGTGCAAGTGCCAGGTGGGACCACAACACACGGGAGCAAAGAATTTTCAGTAACCACCAGAGGCTTGCCCTGATGACAGCAATCGGCACCCTGCCTTGGGTTGGCACCCCCACTCACCTGCTCCACCATCCTGCTGTGGGCAACACCCACCATGTTTCACATGCGCCCCTTGGTGGTCAGCACACATCAAAGCAACTAGTTGTTCAGTTGTTCCACCATCCGTCTATTTGCATATTAGGGTTTTATATATATAGATAACCTTGATCAGCTGGGCATTCAAGGTGCACTATCCCTTCTCCCTCCTCCCCTGTGTGAGCTGTACACCTTTCTATTGTAGTTGGGTCTTGATTGCTGCTGGCACATCAATGGGAGGGATTGACCTAGGCTGATAAATTATAAGGACTGGCTGTGACCACTGACCACTGACCTCCAATCACTTTGGACGATCAGCTGGGCAGGGATCCACCGCACAAAGCAGGACTTAACTTCAGTAGGGCTCTTGTACCTGCTGAGTCCACCCATGAGTATGTGGCTTATGGAGGTGGTTGGGCGTGGTGCTTCCATGTGGTCTGAAGCTGTCCATACACAATAAAAGTAACAATTCCTTATCATCATCTAATGCTATTTTCAATTTTCTCTTTGTCCAATAAAAAAAAGCTCATCTTTTTACAACTGGTCTGATCTCATTAGGATCTAAATGAAGTCTGAAGCATTGGGATATATGTCTTTTTATAATAGTTTTTTTTCATTATAGATGCTCCTTTATTTCAGGTTTGGTTGACTTAAATCTCCTAGCATCATTTATTGTGCTCCAGTGTACTGTGTATTTCCTGTAAACTATTGGCTACATCTAGAAGCTACATAGATTCAGGTTCAATTTTATTGTTGGGGGGGGGGCGGTAGGAAAGATCCTTTTTAGGTGGCTCTGTGCACTTTCTTTTACAGTAATCACAACAGGAGTACCAAGTGTCTGGCTGTCCCACTTTTAATGATTGAGCAAAAGGTTTCTAGCTGGAGGCAAAGACAAACAAGTAGTTAACATATAAATGTGAGAAGTCCTTCGGAAGGCTGATGGACTTTGATACTCAGCTGAGAATCAGCATTGTATTACCCTGCTGCTGGCTGAAGGCAATCTCCTAATCTGATAATCCTTCATTGTTTACCAAACCTTACCATTGATGTCTGTTTGCTTTGCTAAAGGGCAAATGTATATTCTAGTAAAAAAAAAAGCTATGAGTCTGGAGATTCAGAGAGCCATTCCACTAGGGAAGGGCCTCTGCCTGGTTCCCCCAATGCCTTCCAAATTTACATTTCTTATCTAGTATATCCATTTGTGCATGGCCTCTTCTCCAGATTCTGAATCCTTGCTGAAAAAGGTTGTAGCAGGTTCGGGTATTATCCGCCTGATCCATCCCTTACCCTGCTCCCAAATGTCCTTCCCAACACCTGTACAAGGCAGGCACTACTATTATCCCCACAGTAGTTAGGCATTTGCCTACTTAATGGATGCAGGTTCTGAGAACCTGAAGCATCCAACCCACAATAGGACCTATACCTGATATCAAATAGACCCCTTTCCATTTTTCTAATTCCTAAAGTGCTTCAACAGTGCCATTTAAAACTCATGGTCCGATACACACAAAAAGCCTTGAATCACCAACTTCTGCTCCCGGGGCTTTCCCTTACTACATATAAACCCTGGCTCTCCCAAGGGTACCATTGCCCTTGCCAACCCCCTTATTCTCATGTCATCAGATACCACTCACTTCCCCTCCGTGTTGCAGGCACTGATGCTCCCTGAAGATTTAAACATCTCTCTCACTGATATTGTAAGACTAGGCCTGTTCTAACACAGATGGCCTTTCTAAAACTCTGGCCTTAGTTCCCTGACCTTCTAGCCTTCAATGTATTTGTCTGCTACCCTCCTGCAACCAATCACACCAGGTCTGAACTCTAGGTATTACCAACAAGGGCAACCCTCTGTATGTACAACATTCCATTCTCTGACCTGTCTCTAGCTTATGGACTCTGGTATCCTGACTCCAACAATTCTTAGGCCTCAAGGACCTACTACTTTTCTCACTGACAAATTTATGACCTCATGACAGCTATATACAGAATTTGCAAAGGCTAAAATTTCACCCAAAAATGACAAAGTTAATTACTTTTTAAACAAATCTATTAAGTGGCACTTATATGAGACATGGAACCCTTCGGAGATCTCGAGATACCTGTGCTCACACATTAGACGACACCGATACCATTTTGAAAAGAAATGAGAGAAAGGATTTTGTGGCCATGTGGCTACTGCAGCTAAACAGGGGGCACCTCCTGATGATATTGGCAGCCAGCAATCAAAGCAGGATGTGGATGAAGGAGAGATGAAAACTGAAGTCAAAAATTCCACAAATTCGCCCTCGCCTGTTTGGCTCAGTGGATAGAGTGTCAGCCTGCAGACTGAAGGGTCCCGGGTTCAATTCTGGTCAGGGCGGATGCCTAGGTTGCAAGCTCAATCCCCAGTAGGGTGTGTGCAGGAGGCAACCAATCAATGATTCCCTCTCATCATTGATGTTTCTATCTCTCCCTTTCCCTTCCTCTCTGAAATTAATAAAAAATATATATTTTTTAAAAGAATTCCACAAATTCAAGTCTCTATTCTCCAAATTCAAGTTCAGAGGTTTCCACATTATCAACCAGGGGTAAGATCTCTACAGAAGATTGATGTAAGCAAAGCATTTTCCTTTGGAAACTGGCTGAACTGATTTGTTATCTGACATTTACAATTTCCTCTGGAACATTTATGTCCAACACACATAAATCCAAAAGATATGGAACTTAAAAGCTCCAACCTAAATGTGGGGAATGTGAAAACCCAACCCAATTTAGAGGCAGAACATGAAGCTCTTGCTTTACTATCGCTAGTCGTTGAAAACCCATCCATTTCATGTGGTCACAAAATACCTTCATAGAAAACTACACGTGGAGTAGAATTTGCTCTAGCTGCTGACCCTTGCAACTCTTTCATCATCAAAAGGTAAATTCCAAAAATCAAAGTAAATCTCTGATTGTTCATG
>PVJC01039965.1:0-15937 GCA_004026665.1 Murina feae | reverse complement strand
CCTGCCCGTGGTCACTTAGGGGCCATCTCAGCTGTCAGACCAACTGTCACCGTGGTGTCACGGTGCTTGCGCTCAAGTCACCCTTACAGCTGCCTAGCGCTATATCTGTGTCATCCACCTCACCTCATCTCATCACACAGGCATTGTGCCACTCACATCATCACAAGAAAGGTGAGTGCAGTTCAGTAAGGTATTTGGGGAGAGAGTCCATACTCACATGACTTTTATGATAGTACTAGAAGCCCAGGGCACAAAATTCATGCACAGGTAGGGTCCCTAGCGGCTGCTGGCTGCTGGCCAGGGCCTCCCTTCCCCTAGGTGCCTGCTACCACTGCCAGAAGGGGTGGGGCTGGCCGGGGAGAGGGGCCACAGTGGTTGGCCAGCCACACCCCTTGGACAAACTCCTGGTTGAGGAGACAATTTGCACATTAGGCTTTTATTATAGAAGATGCTGTTATAAATGTTCTAGTTTATTATTCGTTATTCTTCATCTCTTTCTGTGCCTGATTTATGAATTGAACTTTACCATAGGTGTGTGTGTATAGGAAAGAACATAGTATGCATAGGGTTAGGTACTGTTTGCGGTTTCAGGCATCCACTGGGGTCTTAGACATAAGGGGGGGACTATGTACTTTCAGGAGCTAGTCCCAGAGGTGATTAACAGCCAGAAAATGTGCCAACTCCTCATTTATTTCTCATGTGACTCTGGCTTATTGAGTGCTGTTTACATCCGTGTCTCAATTGATGTGTTGGACCAGATGACCCTTTGTTCTGGAGGCTGCCCTGTGCAGGGCAGCACCTTCAGCAGCATCCTTGCCTCTCCCCCTTCTCCCCCTCCCCCTCCCCCCCCACCAGAGGCCAGCAGCACTCACTGCCCCCGTTGTGACCACCTTAAATAGCTCTGGACATTGCCCATATCCCTGAGGCCAGACTATCAGGTTTAGCAAATGAAATATGAAGAGACATTTTATCTGGCAGCCTTACTCTGAGTACATCACTCCAGGTCAAGAACCACTGGGTTAGGCCCCTAGCTGGTTTGGCCTAATGGATAGAGCACCAGCATGTGGACTGAAGGTCCCAGGTTTGATTCTGGTCAAGGGCATGTACCTGGTTGCAGGCTCAAACCCTGGCCTTGGTCACGGGTGTGCATGGGGGGAGAGGGGGAGTGCGTGTAGGAGGCAACCAATCGATGTGTGTCTCTCACATTGATGTTTGTTTCTGCCTTCTCCTCTCCCTTCCACTCTCTCTAAAAATCAATGGAAGAATATCCTGGGTGACGTCTAACTCGCCCCCCTCCCCCCCGCCCCCCGCTCCCCTTAAAAAGAAAAAGAACCACTGGGTTAGGTGCCAGGCCCTGAGCCTGGTGAGATTGCACCCATTTACTCACACGATAACGGTGAGAGGCCGTTCTTAGCAACCCCGTCCAAAGAGGAGAAAACTGAGTCTTGGAGAAGGCAGTGGCTTCGGCATCACCCAGTTGGTGACTGATTCCAGGGCTCCTTCCATTGAGCGCAGCGGCTGATGAATGGAACTCGGCCTCTCGTAAGATCTTCATGTTTATGAACATTCAGAAGGCCCATTCCCACCCCTTGCCAACCCTTCTGTGCCGATGCTTTGATAATTGGGACATGGATTGTTCCAAGGGCCAAACTAGACATTGTCCCGCAAACCTGTCCACCCACACAGCTCTGAAAGCATCTCTTGGAGAGAAGGCATGGGGGGCGGGGGAGGGGGGGAAGAGGTGACAAGAGCAGCAGGGGTGCGTGGTCCCAGCCTCCCACAACCGGGCAGCCAAAGTCTAGAGAGACAAAAGGCAGCGCCGGGTGAGGGGAGGGGGGGGGGGTGTATTTCCTTGCTCTATCACCCAGCTCAGTGGGGCATTCTGGACCCCTGCCTTCCAGTGTTCAAGGCCTTCTTAACAGACCTCAGCTGTTGCCCAAAGCCCTTACCTCACCCCAGAGGGCTCCATTTGCATGAGAATGACCTCTCTGGGCGAATTATTGCTTAATTAAAGAACAGCAATCACTTTAATTAGCATGTCTCCTTGCTCCCCGTACTTTCATCGATTCAAATGAGCTCCTCATTAGGTACTGGCACTTGGACAAATCTGGGGCCTCTGGCTGCAAAGGGAGGCTCCCAGGGCAGGCGGCCCCAGCCAGGACCTCAGTGACAGGGAGGCCCAGCCCCTGCCAAGAGCACAACCCAGGCTTTGTGAGGAGAGCGGCAGACAGAGCTTGGGCCAGCAGGGTTTCAGGTCCCACAGCCCGGCTGCAAGGGGAGGGCCAGGCCAGGGTGGTGGCGTCTGCAGGCTTTCCTGGCCTCCCTCCCTGCTGTCCACTTGAGCTACACTTCTCTGTTCAGCTCCTTTGACCTTAATATTGGCTTCCTTACACCACTATCCTGCTCTTCCCAGGAAGGTTTTGAGATTCTATCACCCCAATCTCCCTCTCTCTCTCTCTCTCTCTCTCTATTTCTCTCTCTCTCTCTCTCTCTCTCTCTCTCTCTCTCACACACACACACACATATACACCCTGAATCTGTTATCATCAGTGCACCTCCGATTCTTCACTCCCAGTTTTGGGGTGCAATGTTCTCTTTTAACTGGCAGTGAAGTGGGGAGAGCTACATAAAACAAAAACAGAGAAGGAAAACCACTTGCTCTGAAGCTCTCTCCCCTGAGATCCAGGGACGACTCCACACCTACAGGTCCCCGAGAAGCATCTCCAGAAATCTGGGCCAGTGGAGACTCTTCTGCCCCAGCTCAGTCTTCCGTCGTTATTAATAAGAGTAGAAGCCTGATGCATGAAATTCCTCCCAGGGACTCAGCCCTTACAGCCCCAGTCGTTCAGCTATTTGGCAGTCCAGTCTCATTAGCATATTACGCTTTTATTATTATAGATAGATGTTATCCTCTAGGCCACTGGACAACCACTGTCTGCAAAGTACAAGTAACGTCAGCCTAACTATACTTCGATATTTCTCTTGAACTTTTCCAGGAAAACTTTTTAGAATAAGGGCAATAGCTTCCCCTCTGGGCGGGGAAAAAAACAAACAACTTTCTTTGGCCTGGATGTCAGTGTGCCTAAAAGCAATTGGCCTCCATCCTCCTTCCTACATCACATACCTACACACACACATTCTCTCTCTCTCCACCCCTAAGGCTTATATCTGTGATGCATTTGTAACGAGCTAGTTATTGATCACAGGAAAGGAGAAGAGGGAAAGCCAGGCATCACAGGCATGTCAGTTGGGCAGCTTCACCAGGAAGCTGCAACTTTGCACTCCCTGCGGAAACACCAGTCCATTCCCTGAAAATCACTGGGGGAAGAGGCCCAACAGAAAGGGGAGATGGACACATGCTCAGAGAAGTTGGGGCGATGTAGGGAACATGCCTGTCAGTCGCACCTGGGAACAGAGAGCATTGGCTAGAGGGGGCGGGGCTCCCTGCAAGCCCAGGAGAATCTGGGGACACATAATCCAAGACAAAGGACTTTGCTCTCTTGGCTCCTGGTGCTCTTGGCTCTGGATGCCTGTGGCTGTCTTGCATTCATGTGCCCGTATTTCCTCCACAGCCACGTGACCCTGCAGACCCCACATGCAATGGACTGATGCACTGCAGTGGGGAGCACAAACGAAGGCAGCCTGATGCGGGGTTGGACTGGGTCCCAATCTGGAATGGAAACTCTGGGCCATGGCTTTTACCCTAGCTCTGCCCAAGGCAACATGGGACTTCTTCCTTGGAGGGACAAAAGGAAATGGAAACTCAGGGGTTGAATTCCACAGAAGTAAAGCTTTCTACAACATCTCCTCCTCCCTTGCAGATCTCAGAACATTCTCTTTCTCATGACATTGCAAGAACCCCACACCCCCTGGCAACAGGCTAGGATAAGACATGTTCCCCACCAATAGCAGTTATACGGGGGGGGGGATGGCGGCTCAGTGGGGCGAGAAGGGCGTGTGTGGGCAGGGAGAGCCAGCCAAAGAGGGATACATGCTCCTCTTCCATGATGGAGAGTGAAACAATGCCCACATTAAGGAAATTTAAGAAATGTCTTTAGTAAGGTAATGAATCAGTAAAAAATAATAGTAAAAAAAAAAAAAAGAGTTGAAGAAGTTACTCCTGAGATTTCTTATCAAGCTTTACAGAACTCTAGGTATCTTTAAACTATGTGCATAAAAAAATGTGATTTGAAGAAAATATGATTAAAAAAAAAAAAAAAGGAGGGAGGAGCTGGGGGGAGGGGTGATATGAAGAGGAGGGAGAGGTCAGAAGATTCCAGCAAAAACTCGACTCTGCTGTCTTAGGGCAAATGATTTAAATTGTTTAATTTCTCTGACTTCCTCCTCCAGAAATCGGGGTAATGGCGTATTGCTCACAGTGTTCTTTTTGTCTCTGATATATAATAACTATTAGCATCGGAACCACAGGCAGATGGACCGAAGGACTGACCCCAGTTTTCTCCGCTGGGCAGTGGAGATAATCACTTACCTCATTAGGTTGTTGAGAGATTAATCGAAGTAGCTACGCTAAAACCTCAAGTTCACTTGAAACGAGGCAAAATGTGACTTCAGGAACACCTCCCCCATGGTGCCCAGGGAGGACACTCATGTGCAGAGTTTACTGGATGCCGTCTCTGTGCTGAGTGCTTCACGTGGGATCAGCACCCCCTGTCTTAACTGGAGAATCTTCTTAATTATCAGAACAGCTACACGTTTCCAGGGAAACAAACAAACAACAAGCATCGCAATGCAAGTGAGTCCTCACGTCTGGGCACGGTCAGAGACCAGAAGGACCGGAGGAGAGCACCCTCCCAGGGCTGGGCACAGCATCTGATTATTCCTTCCAGGTGATGCTGTAGCAAGAGGAACCCAGGGCTTCTAGACAGAACACCTAGCTTCACGTCTATACTTCTCTGCTGGTGAGTTGTTTCTTGAGATTCAGTTTCCATGCTGGTAAATGGAACCCGCTGAGAATATTGACTTTATTGTATGGTTACCATGAAACTCAAACGGGATGACACATATGTACATGCATGTGTGTGTGCTCTTTATACGGCAAGTTACTATTTTTAAATAAAAAACATAACCAGTCCTAGCCAGTTTTGCTCAGTGGGTAGAGTGTCAGTCCATGGACTGAAGGATCCAGGTTCGATTCCAGTCAAGGGCATGTACCTCGGTTGCAGGCTCGATCCTGGCCCTGGTCTTCGTGCAGGAGGCAACCAATAGATGTGTCTCTCTCACATCAATGTTTCTCTCTCTGTGTGTGTTTCTCCCTCTACTTTCCACTCTCTAAAAATCAATGGAAAAATATCATTGGCTGAGGATTAACACAATAATCATAGTTATTATTATAAATAAATAACAAATCCAGACGTCATAAGGATAAACTTTTAAAAAGGATTCTTGCAAGGTTGGGGGAAAGGAAGGAAAGAGTACAGTAAGGGGAACACCATTGCCCTAGAGATCTGCAAGCATCTCAAATGGTTTGGCAAAAGGGGATTTTCTCTTCATAGAGAGAAGCACACAAGGCTAGGAAGAACCAGGTACAGGGAAGCAGAAGATGGGGGAGCAGATGAGAGAATATTTTACCCTGAGGCCAGCCTGTTCTCGGGATGGCTATCTGCTGGCCAAGGGTGGCTGCAAGTCCAGGGTTCTGGAGGAAGGAGAGAAGCCTTAACTCAAGTCCCATTAACAAGCACTTAGTTCCCCTTGATTAGTGGGGACAAGCAGTTCACATGCTTATTTTATGAGGCAAAGAAAGGGGATTTTGAGGGTCTGTGTCTGGTCTTGTCATAAGCAAGTGGGGCATCGAGGGGTCTTCTCTTTCCCCGATGGGGGAGGGTGGTACTTCGGAGTCAGCCGTTTTCTGGAACACGGAAGGTGGGGGTTTCCTACCTGTCACTATTTCCAGGGTCGCGGGGCTCAGGGAAATGTTGACATGGACACTATGCACATGCTGCACAGCAGTAAGAATAATGGCAGTAGCAGAAGTCATAGTAATGGTAGTTTATACATATGAATTAAGGCTTAAAAGGGAAATAAAAAATCAAAACCACATAGGGAGGGAGAGGAAAGGCTGTACATTGTACTGAGCTTAGTTCTAGACTACTTGGCAACTAAACAAAAATGAAAATCCTGCGATTCACTTTGATAAAAAGCAAACAAATATAAAAAACCTTTGGTGCTAAGTTTAAAGCCATTTGTCATATCCTCCAAGGACAGTATCACAAGGATCCGAATGGACAACATGAGGAACAAGATCTTCGAGGAAAGTCTTTCAAAAGAGGCAGAATTTTACGGATAACTTTGACAAACACTGATATCAAAACATCAACACATTGTTTAATGAAAGCATTTCTCTGGGAATGGAACTTCAGAAGCCTAGACAAACATATGTTGACAATTGTTCATGCGGAAAAAGACAGACAGGTTATGATGGCTACCTAGCTCGACTAACTCTGTGTTTCGTGTCCTCACAACTGTAGACAATTTACTTTTGCCCACCCCTTATATGATTCTCTGGTGAGGAATGCCACCGTTTCCTTTCCCAAGCCCTTATCAGAAATGGGACCCGCTTTTAAAGGCAGTATCTCTAATCCTCATGACAGCCTGCAAGGTAGATGAGGTTAGTCTCTTTTTTTTATGAATCGGAAAACAGAAAAGTGAAGTGATTTGCCGAGGCCGCAAAGCCAGAAGGCGGTGGAATCACTACAAAGAGAATTCCCTGCCCGTGACGTCGCATCACCTTGAACTTGATACCTGGATCAGTTGTGCAGTAGGAATGAATAACCCTTACTCTGCCTTCTTCAAGCACCGCTGGGCTCAGACAGGCTTTGGAGAGGGGCTGAATGGCGGGTGGAGGGTCTAGGGCACTATTTTACATGGGGAGCAATTGGGGTTCTGAAGCACAGGCACTCCATATGGATCATGAATTTTCTCTCTGGTTAAGAAGGAACCTATCCAAGCCAATATCAGGTTGTTTGAGGTTTTTACTATCCTGTCACTGGCCTTGACCCAGAGGACTGAAAATGGACCACTTAAGAACAATAGACAGCTCTAGTCATTGATCTGCATATAAAAGCTTCATTTGGAGGGAAGGAATATTCTTATGTACAATATTTTTACTACGGAGAATATATATAGAATTTTATCATCTGCATGTACACACTTCTTTTCCCTACTCTTGATTTCCTTACATGGACCCTTTCTCTGATAATTTATTCCCATTCCCATTTACCTCTATTTTATTGTACCCATCTCTTTGTAAGCTGCCTCAAACCTCCTGTGGAACTAGCAGGCATATTATGGGGGTCGGAAAACTTTCCCCTCCCCCCGCCTTCAGTCATGGCTGGTGGAATTATTTATTTATTTTTTAATATATATTTTATTGATTTTTCACAGAGAGGAAGGGAAAGGGACAGAGAGTCAGAAACATCGATGAGAGAGAAACATCCATCAGCTGCCTCCTGCACACCCCCCACTGGGGATGTGCCTACAACCAAGGTACATGCCCTTGACCGGAATCGAACCTGGGACCCTTGAGTCCGCAGGCCAACACTCTATCCACTGAGCCAAACCGGTTAGGGCTGGTGGAATAATTTAAATGACACCCAGGAGCAGATTAACTGGAGAAAAATCAGATTTGAATGCAGGTGCATAGCAAATTCACCTAAGCATGGAAATTCCAAAGACAGAGAGACAAAATGTCATTTTGAACTAAGGAGAGGGAAGTAGGCGATTCACAGGTGGAAGAAAGAGCAAATTTGCACACAAAGTCTTGTGGGGTCATTCAGAAACAATGGAACACGAGAAAATCAGATTTCCTCCCAGTCCACCACACTTAAACCAGAAGCACTAAGGTGATCGGCCTAAGGTTTCATCTTTGCAGCAGGTTTTTCTAGCTGAAGCTTTTTAGGTCAGGGAAGGGGGAGGTAAAAAAAAAAAAAAACTCCTCCTGAGTTTGTTGGGCTTCAGGTATTTTTGGCTGGAAATAGTCTGTGTGCTAGGGTGGCACATTCTGGGTAGCCTTGCTTTGGACCCCACTGTATCTATAACAATAAAAGTGTAATATGCTAATTAGACCAGACATCCTTCTAGACGACCTTCTGGACGAAGCCTGGGCTGCGAGGGAAGAACGGGTCCGGGTGCCAGAGGGAAGCTAGTGCTGGAAGCCTGGGGAAGAAAGATCTGCTCCTGCACGAATTTCGTGCATCGGACCTCTAGTAAATAAATAATGTCTTGAATGGCTTTCAGTGAATGAATTACATTGGGAGGCCAGCTGCGCAAATACTGTTATGAAAGTAGAGATGCGTGGGTCTCTCCTACAGAGCATCGCACCCCAGGGCCGGGCTTCTTCAACCCTCCAGGCCCTGTGATAGTTTCTTCTACTGAAATCTTACATGGAAGATATATCGAGGACCCAAAAAAGAAGCTGCTCTGGTTGAGATGTGTGAGCAAGAGGATAGGGGAGCCTCCCCCCTATCTGCCACTGGCCCCTGGACACCACTTCCTAAGCCTTCCTCTCTGCAGACTGCAGGCTGACACACAGCTTTAGGGAACCCCAGCAGGGTGTGAGCCTCAGACCCCAGAGCCCGGGCCACAGCAGCTGCACACCAAGCCAGGCTACCCTCCCTCACGCCCCTCTGCCCACAGGCTAAGGGCCACCCTCCCCAAATTGATCTTATCCCAGGTGTTGACCTACAGGTCAAGAACTAGCCTCAGGGCAGGCCCCTCCCCCATCCACCTCTCTGGCCCACTTGGCACTCCAAGTTCCCCATTCAAGCTACAGTGAAGTGGCCAGAGTTGGAATGGAGCTGAGCTGAAGGGCCAGAGGCTTAGCAGCAGGAGCTGGGTGTAGGAGACCGGCCCCTGGCCCAGCCTCTTCGGAAGTTTGCTGTTCCAAGCTTAGACTCAATGCAGCGACCCCCTCCTCCCACTGTTTGTCTAATAAGGAAACCTTTTTGACCCCACCAGTTAAAAGTCTTGGCCCTTCGCCTCATTACTGCCAAGCCCAGAACTAAAGAGGTAAAAGCTGGCAGCCTTGGGCTGCCTTCAACTTGGCAACTACCCCTCAGGGTCTGTGTCTCCAAGTCCCAGCCTCTCAATAGGGCTGTGTTTTCAATCCCAGTTAAACAAAGCACTCGGTCTCCCTCCTGGGCCTGAGCTCTTCACTCCCCTCTTTCTCTGGGGGATTAAGAGCTGCTCTCTTGTTTGGGTGTCACTCTCCTTTTGAACCTCTGTGGCTTTATCTGGTTTCAGGCTGGCTTCCTGCCTGGGAGTGGATTTACCTCTGATTTGTTGTTCTTCTCTCCGCAGGATGAATGCCGGAGTGTGAGTCCTTTTCTCTTCTCCCCCCCCCCCCCCCCCGCCCTCCTGCCCCCACCTCACGCTTTCTCTCCTCTCCATCTTTCTCCAGCCTGGGCCCCCAAAATAGCTCCCAGCTACCCCCTCTTCCTCCTGCATTCTTCTGCCATACAGACAAAGCTGGAGACTCTGAAGGGTCCTACACCTGCTCACTCTGGGGTGGAGATGGAGGGGGGCATGAGGGCCAGTGACCTGGAGATGACCAAGAGATGAATGTGTGGGGCCAGGCTGTGGTGGGAAGAGAGTCCTGAGATGATGGGAGGCTGAGCTGGGCATCTCTGAGGCTGTGGCCCTAGAGCTATTCTCACTGTTTTTGGAGAGTCCCAGAAATTGATGTTTCTCCCCTGGATGTTAAACTTACACTGAAGCCAAATCCAGGGCTATTTCTACCTTACCACTCTTTACAGGGGTACTTTTACCTTTATTTGCCATAGACAGAATATTATAGATGTGTTCATGAAAACAACAACAACAACAATGAAACCTGTAGAGAATTTTGTGAGTTTATTTGAGCCAAACTGTCGACATATGCCGGGAAACAGAACCTCAATGAATTGAGGTAATGCTCCAGAGAATGGGGAGTTCGTACCTTATTTTATTTTTTTTTCCGTACCTTATTTTATAAATTTACCATCAAAGGAAAATACGTAAGCAGTTTACATGAAATTCATTGGTGATAGATTAAGGAGGTGGGATAAAGCAAAGCGGGGGGGGGGGGGGGGGGAATCTCTGGGATTGGGTAAAAGGGGTGAAATGATAGACATATGCTTCTTTTACATAAATGCATACAGGATTAACAGTTGACAACAGTTGGTGTAGACTTGATAACAATGACAATGAGGGGATGCCCTGGTGCCATTTGTTATGCCCGGTGGGGTCTGAAAGAAAGGGAAGTTGCCAGTTACCCAGACATTTCACAAATACGTTACCTTAGAGGCAAAAAGACAAAAATGTGCTCATAGAGATCAAAGGCGATCTTTGTCAGGGAAAATACTGGCCCAGGATGTCGCTGCCCACCATCACTTGTTTTGTAGTTAAATGTTAATTTTCAGACCATCCTTTGTGTTTACTTTAGGTCTCTGAGTCTGCAAGACCGCCCTGCAGGCTTCCGCTGAGCTTTCCAGGTTAGCATGCAGCTCCTTTTGTCCACAGATGTTATGGGTGGAAGTCCTCCTTATCCCCACCTGTTGCCAGGGAATGTGGGGTTCTTGCAATGTCATGAGAAAGAGAATGTTCTGAGATCTGCAAGGGAGGAGGAGATGTTGTAGAAAGCTTTACTTCTGTGGAATTCAACCCCTGAGTTTCCATTTCCTTTTGTCCCTCCAAGGAAGAAGTCCCATGTTGCCTTGGGCAGAGCTAGGGTAAAAGCCATGGCCCAGAGTTTCCATTCCAGATTGGGACCCAGTCCAACCCCGCATCAGGCTGCCTTCGTTTGTGCTCCCCACTGCAGTGCATCAGTCCATTGCATGTGGGGTCTGCAGGGCCACGTGGCTGTGGAGGAAACACGGGCACATGAAAGCAAGAGAGCCACAGGCGTCCAGAGCCAAGAGCACCAGGAGCCAAGAGAGCAAAGTCCTTTGTCTTGGATTATGTGTCCCCAGATTCTCCTGGACTTGCAGGGAGCCCCGCCCCCTCTAGCCAATGCTCTCTGTTCCCAGGTGCGACTGACAGGCATGTTCCCTACATCGCCCCAACTTCTCTGTGCATGTGTCCATCTCCCCTTTCTGTTGGGCCTCTTCCCCCAGTGGTTTTCAGGGAATGGACTGGTGTTTCCGCAGGGAGTGCAAAGTTGCAGCTTCCTGGTGAAGCTGCCCAACTGACATGCCTAGCCTTTCCCTTTCCTCCTTTCCTCTTATCAATAACCAGCTCGTTACAATGGCATCATAATTCGATCATGACTTTGGTTAGATCAATATTTACCCTATTGTGTCCTATTCACTGCCAAGTCATAGCATATAATTACTTCCCCTTTTATGCAATAATTTCCTCATGGAGTCAAAAATCATTTTGGTTTGGTTTATTTGTGGGGTTTTTTTGCATATTTGTCACTAATTTAGTCTCCAGCTCTCCCCAATCAGCTCTCAATCATCTCCAATTCCTTGGGTATTTTATCCATCTCATTTTCTTGAAGAGACCATTCCTGCAGCTTCTGGGGGAGCCAGTCTGAACTGGGTGCTCCCTATGCCGGCTGCAGAGCTGTTGACTTGGGACTTTGCCTCACATTCTCATTGACCTGGGACCCGCTTCCTTCTCTCTGGTATGAAGTCCTCTCTTTCCATGTGTTCCTTTCCTGGTTTACTCCTGTATTTTTGGTGGAGTTATTCTGCTATTCGGATTCTCTGTGTGAAACCTGCTTATTCTCTCTGGAACCACGTAAGCTCCTCCCTTTGTCCCTCACCTCTAAAAGTTCATGACGATGTATCTGTCTTTGGGGCGGGGGGTGGTCTTCATTGGTTGTTCTGGGCACTCAGTGGGCTCTTTCGATCTGGAAACTCACATGTAGACTGGGGAAACGTTCTTGAATTCTGCTTTTGATTACTTTTAACCTCTGTTTTCTCTAGTATCTGTTTTTGGAATTCCTATCATTTGGATGTTAGCCATCATGCATGTGCCTTCAGATTCTTTTCTCCTAACTTTCCCCTCTACTTTCTGAGTAATCTTCAACTTGTTTAGCTATGATTACCTTTTTTTTTCTTTTTTTAATTTACTCCTGTCAGAATTAATTTTCAAGAGTTCTATTTTTGTTTCCAGGGAATTTTTGTCTTAGAACATCCCATCCCATCTTCATCCACATCGTTCTAAGTAGATGAGTTTCCTTCTCCCTGCACATTATTTCCTGCAAGATTGTTTATCTTTTGTTTGTTTGTGCTTTTGTTCTTCATGGTGGAAGCTTTCTTCCACCATCTGGAGCTCCTTGCCTGCTAATGGCGGGGAACTAAAAAGCTGTATGGAGGTGCCCATCAGTGCCTGGGCAGGCTTTGTCAATTGTAAATGTCACCATAGGATGATCTGGCTAAGCCATTCCCTTGAGAAACCCTTGAAATCATTTAATAAAGTTTCCCAAGAAAATGTTATCTGTTCTGCTGCCTGGAAAGCATAAGCCATTCAGGGATAGAAGGCTGGCAGTCTCAACACTCAATAGACAAACCTGCACTTAATTCTCAAGTTTTCGTGCGCCTCTGTGCATAATGTCCCCCAGTCTAGAAACTGTTTGAGATCCTCTAGACTCTAGAGTCTAGGGGAAGATCTGCGCCCTAGAGAGGTCTACTCTTTGCTAAGAATGGGTGTGCAGTGTAGGGGAAAGGATCTGGGTTGGATCTGCTTTTTGAGCAAAATTTCAACTGATCTTGTTTTCAGTGCCCTCCCCTCCTGAAAGGGGGGAGGGGAGAAGCAGTGCAGGCATATGGGCGTGGTGCTGGAGCTTCTACCAGCATAATTACTCAAGCACCTGATGACTATCAGGACCCCAGACCTCAGCCCATCCCCAGGGAGCTGGAAGAAGTTAGCATGGGCAATCCTGGCTGCTGAGGGTTAGTGTTGGGAGAACCTGGGAGCAAGGAAGGAATGGCCGAACTGCCCGCACTTCCCATCTTGGGCCGTTCCTCCTCCTCCCCCCAGCACACAGATGTGGCCTCCATAAGACAGAACTCCAAAGGCTGAATTGTCCTCTTTTTCTTCCTCTGGGACTCCGGCACCAGGATGAGGGAAAAAAGGCACTTGGTCAAGAACCTGGTTTGCATTTCAGATGGAGACTCTAATTGATTCAGACCTGAGCCTCCTCACTTCTCATTACCACCAGGAGACACTGACCTTCTTTCATGTTTCAGGAGACCCAGGGCCCTCCTTCTCCAGCGAGGACTCTGGCTTAACCCATTCCTGGCCTTCAGTGTGTGTCGCCACGATGGGGCATGCTTACAGGATAGGGGGTGCATCCATGGCATCAGCAAGACCCAGAAAGGATTAGCACCCATGCCACCCCTCGGCTTGAGCTTTTGCTCCTGCCTTGTGGACACCCGGGTTCCCCTTGTGTCCCCACAACCCTCCTGTCCCTGCAGCTTGACTGGACAGACACTTACAAAAAGTTTGAAGGTCAGGCTTCTAAGAACCACCTGTTTTCCAGCCTGTGATCTGGTGCATGTCATTGGCTTTTTTTTTTTTTTTTTTAATTTCATAAGGAGGAAGGGAGAGGGGGAGAGAGATAGAAATATCAATGATTAAAGAAAATCATCTATCGCTGCATCCTACACCCACCCACCCACCCCACTTACCGGGGATAAAGCCCGCAATCCGGGCATGTGCCTGACCGGGAATTGAACCATGACCTCCTGGTTCATGGGTCAATGCTCAGCCATTGAGCCACACTGGCCAGGCTCATTGACTTGTCCTGTGCTGCATATTCCTTTCCTACAGAATAAAAGTATTGGATTTCTTCCTTTCCGTTTATATTCGTTTTCCAATACAAAAGCAATATATGCCGTTGGTAAAACAAAACAAAACAAAACAAAGACAACCCACACATTTTTTAAAAGATGTAAGTATATAGAGGTCATGTTATTAACAGTTTGGTGGATAGCTTTTCAAACTTTTAAAAAGTGAATGTTAAATACATAAATATAATAAAGACCTAGGGTTTTGCTTTGCTCTGTTGTACAGAAGTGAGATAATATGATACAGACGGTTCTGAAACATGCTGTCTTTATTTAATATGTTGTGGGCATTTCCCACATGCAGATATATAGTTCTATGTCAATCTTTTTATTTAATATGTTATGGGCATTTCCCACATGCAGATATATAGTTCTATGTCAATCTTTTTATCAGCTGCATAGGGTTCCATAAAGGAGCCCATAATTTATTCACCTGTTTTCCTATTAATAAAAACAGAGGTTGTTTCTTTTTTAACATTTTTTTGATTGGTTAATGAGAAAGAGAGAGAGAGAGAGAGAGGGAGGGAGAGGGAGAGGGAGAGAAATGTGGCTATGCTGGTATGTGCCCTGACTGGGAATCAAACTCATTACCTTGGTTACCCGGATGATGCTATAGCCAACTGAGCTACCTGGCGCGAGCCTAGGTTGTCTCTAAATGCGGTGATGACCTTGCTTGGGAGTAAGCCCACATGGGGGTGGCTGCCCAGCTCGTGCTGCGCGTAGAAGCAGTGTCCGTGTTTGTCCCTCTGCCTCGGTGACCCGTTCCCTCCCCTGAATTCTTTGTCCAAACGTGCGTTTGTTTCTGGGACCCCTGGGGCCTGGCCTGGGGTGGCCAGTACCCCTCAAGCGGAACCCGTGCGGAGTCCCTCCCAGGGCCTTTCACTCCGGATGCAGGGGAGAGGGTTTTCTCTCGGGAATGACGAGGACCCAGGGGCTGCCGGAGGCCCGAAGGAATCAAGCCGGCACTTAGCGGAGCAGGGTTGCCGCAGACGTTTCCCTTCCACCACAGGCCTGGACGCTTTCTCAGGACTCTCTGCTTCTCACACTGTGTGGCTCTGGGACAGCGATTCTGGAGGGGACGCCGGGGCTCCTCCCACGCGTGCGTCCAACTCCATCAAAATCCCACCCGGTGCATCCCAGCTGGGAGTCGGGCTGCGCTCCCAAGACCAGCAGTCTCTCTGGGAAAGCCCTCCCTCCCTCTGTCCTTCCGCTCAGCTCTTCTCTCAGCAGAGAAGCTTCAAGATCTCTCATTGCCATTGCACACGCAGCCTGAGCACTAACTTTGTTAAGAGGCACACATGAGCCCTGGCCGGTTTGGATAGAGAATCTGGGTTTGATTCTGGTCAAGGGCACATGCCTTGCTTGCAGGCTCCTCCCTGGTCTGAGCCCTGGTCGGGGCTTGTGCAGGAGACAACCAATAGGTGTGTCTCTCTCACATTGATGTTTCTCTCTAGCTTCCCCTCCCTCTTCTACTTTCCCTAAAAGTCAATGGGAAAATATCCTCGGGTGAGGAGTAACAACAACAACCAAAAACATCCTATGTAATAAAAGCCTAATAGACAAATTGTTCCCTCCACTAAGAGTTCGACCAGGTATTCCACCAGGGGGTGGGGTCCGGCCGGCCAACCTCCTGCGTCCCCTCCCCGCAATCAATCTCACCCCAATCAGCCCCCATCCAGGCTAGCCGGCCAGACCCCACCTGAGGAGGAAGGCTGGTTCTGCAAGGCCATTAAACCAAACAAAGCCCTGTCCCCTGGTAGGTAAGGCGAGGGAGCCTTGTTTTTGAGCCCTGTATCTGGGGGAAGGGTAGACGAAAAGAATTCTCCCTTCAGGGTCTTGGGGGGAGGGAGTATATTTGCAAATCAATGAACTCGAGGGGCACCTATAAAGCAAGGTTCTACCCCCACTCTGATTTGGATTAATCCCAGAGTCCGCACGTGTATTAAAGCTGTGATTTCTCCACCTCTTCAAAGCATCGCTTAGTTTTTGTGGTCTTTCTGCAACATTTGGTTCCCTGGCCTGGAAACTAATCGAAGCTGGCTCTTGCCTCCGGTTGGAGGGCTGGGTTAGGGGCCCGGGGGCGCAGGACAGACCTCCGAAAGCGCGCCCTGCTGATTTTAGCAGAATTAAACAGGGGGGGGGGGGGG
>PVJC01039964.1:0-16018 GCA_004026665.1 Murina feae | reverse complement strand
GACTGCCATCTTGGCTGGGTTAATTTGCATACAGCCACTCTGATGGGCTGGTAGGCGTGGCTTTGCTGGTGGGCGTGGCTTTGGTGTCTCAGAGTGATGGTTAATTTGCATATTGCTCTTTTATTAGATTAGATAAGTCTTCTAGCACCAAAAAGGATCCTCTTAGGTTTATCAATTTATAATGGTCTTTATTATCCATAAATAAGTGAGATCGTGATTATAAATTGATAAACATAAACAAATACAGAGACAGAACAGCTTTAAACAGACTGTCATCCTACAGCTGGAAGGTTTGGGAGGGTTGGGGGGGGGAATTAAGAGATCAACCAAAAGACTTGCATGCATGCATATGAGCATAATCAATGGACACAAGAAACTGGGGGTAGGGGAGGAGGGGGAAGGGCAAGGGGGAAAAATGGAGACCTATCTATCACTGTTGTAATACTTTAAGCAAAAAAAATAATAAAATAAAATAAAAATTTAAAAAATTTAAAAAATAAAGACTCCTCTTAGGGAAGAGAAAAACAAGATGTTATGAAGAGCCCTTGGGAAATCATCCTCAGGCGTGAGCAGGTGGCCTAGGAGTAATGCCAAGGGAGCTTCCAGCACCCTGTGCTCCAGGTGAGAAGACCTGAGGAGGCTCAGGGCAAAGATGCTGGGAGGAAGGACAAGAAAGATAAAGGCACAAGAAGGAATCCAGTGCTTTCACAAGAGCTTAGAGTCCCCAAAATAATTAGCACTGCTAACAATTTCTCCAGGGAAAGATTATCCTGGATGATCAAGATGGTCCCTGAAATAATTGCATGTTTCCTATAGAAGAGGGGATAAAAGGAGACTTAACCACAGACGATAAGGCAATGTGGCCACAGAGGTGCAGATTAGGATGGTGCAGCCACAAGCCAAGGAATGCCAGCAGCCTCTAGAAGCAGAAGCAGAAAGGAAAAAGTGAGAGTCTCCAGAGGGAATGCAGCTCTACTAACACCTGGATTCCTGTCTGGTTTTAGGTTTCTGGTCTCCACAAATATTTTATATAAATAATTTTCCTTATTAATATGATAAATTGATCTATAGATTTCTGACAATTGAACCAACATTGCATTCCTATTATGATACATTGTCATAATGTGCTATTGAATCATGTTCCTAATATTTCATTTAAGATTTAGAATAAAAATGTATCCTCTTTAGCTTTGCTTGCAATCCATCTAGGCTTTTGGTGTCAATGTAATGCATTTTATAAAACAAAATTGGAAGCTTTCCTGTTTTTTCTATGCTCTGTGCTTTTCTATGCTATGGAATTATTTTTAATTTAATGATGTGGTAGAATTTTCCTGTGAAACCACCTGAACCTGGTCCATTTGGGGGGAATTAATCTTTTACAATTTTCTTATGTCTTTGGTGCATATCGATTGGTTTGAAATTTCTTTCTCTTATGGGGTCAATTTTAGAAAATTATATCTTCCTGGAAAATTGTTCATTGCATCTAAGTGTCAAAATTATTTGCATGAAGTAGAAGTAAACAGTTGTATGATCTCTACTTATTTCCTGTCTTTTTCTTATCTTCCTTTATCATTTCACATTTTGTAAAAAAAGAAAATTTATTTTAATTAACCTCAGAGTAGAAAGTAAAAGCTTTTCTAACTATGACTTTATGTCCATAAGCCATAAAAAAGAAATGATAAATTCTGCCACAAAATTTTTTTTAACCTGCATAGCAAAAAGTATTATAAGAAAAGTCAAGTTTGACAACAAATTGCGAAAATGTTTTCAACTTAAATAATAAATCAAGAGTGAATATCTACTCAAATAAAAGAGTAATATGCAAATTAACCATCACTTCAAGACACCTAAGCCATGCCCACCAGCCAATCAGAGCGGCTGTATGCAAATCAACCCATCAAAGATGGTGGTTAATTTGCATACACAGGAGAGCAAAGACAGGGTAGAAGGAAGCCAAGTGCTGCAGAAGGGAGCCAAGCGGTGGAGAAGGGAACGGAGCTGAGGCAGCGGAGACGGTGAAGAAGGGAGGGAGAAGGGGGGGAGGAGCTCAGGCGGCAGAGATGGGAGTTGAGGCGGGCTTCGCTCCCTTCTCTGCTTCACTCTGGCTCAGGAAGCCCTATTCTTGCAGGAATCTTCCTGCCATGGGCTACTAGTCCTTATACATGTGTGATTTTAAAAAAAAGTTTGTAAATACATAGGGGAAAGACCAAGAAGCCAATAGGAAATTTACCAAAGAATATGATCACACCATTCAGGAAAAACATTACATGTGGCTCGTGAACATGTGAATGAATGCTTCCTCACTGAAGAGAAATATCGTTGGTTAAACATGTGTTGGCACAACATAAAAGTTTGATTACATGCTGTTCGAGGGTGGCCTGAGGTGGGGGGGGGGGACAGGTATTCTCATATATTCCAGGTGGAAGTAAAATTTCCCACAATATCTAAGGAGGGAAATCTGAGACTCTCCATCAAACAGGAAACGCTTAGACCCAGACATCCCACCGGCAGAAACCTAAGCTACATTTCCAGACTGACAGCCAAATGCAGCTTCCGACACCGTCTCTGCTTCCAGCAAGTCCCACACACTCTCCCCGGATGGGGGCAGTTTTCACATCCGAGGGCGGGAGCCACGGCATGCTGACAGAATCACACTTGCTGGTCGTGGCCGGAGTATTTCTCACAGCCGGTCCTTTCTTTGGGATCTCGCACCGCTCAGCAGACCCAGTTATCTGGTCTCACAGCACCTCTAAGGCTCCGAGGAGAGGAAACTGCAGGTGAGCCAGGCACTGCCCCCCGGGTGCTCTCAGACGTGACGTGAATTCAAGTCGCCCTCCCCCTTTGACCTGCAGATCCCTCTGTTCATCTCATGACTCAGGGTGATTACCCCAATTTTCAAAAAATTCTACTTGACAACCTGCCCTTCATTCAAATTCATGCCGTGTTTCTAGAAAAGACCCTTAATCAAAAAGCGCCCTAAGATCAGATGGAACAAAGACACAAACGTTCTTTCCCCAACACGGCCGGGATCCTGACCCAACATATTCTGTTTCACCTCATGTCCCCCCAGATCTTTCCTCTCCCCTGGACCGGCCCCTGAAAGAGGAGATAGCCAGATGCTGGGCCCGGCAGCCCTCAAAGGGTTAACCCCGTTCCCCTCTGAGCAGAGCGTTCTGCTGACCTGGGGTGAGACGGGCTGCACCAGATTCACTTTAGCTGCAGTCAACAGGAAAGTAGGAAGGAAAATAGGATTTAACACACAAAGCATTAAAAAAAAAAAAAAAGGAATCCACAGCAGGAAATAATTATTTGGGCGACTGTTCACTCTGCGAAGGGTCTGGCGCGAATAATAATTACCTATCAGGACGCAGTGCTGTGACCAGGGTTCCTCCGGCGCCCTGTCTGGTCTCATTAGTTACAACAGTGGCTCTAAGGGCAGAAGACGTTTGCAGCCGCGTTGCCTTTCAGGGGAAGCAATGCGTGTGTCATTGGAAGCGGAGCCTGGCACCAGTGTGTTTTGGTGAAACCTCGCATGGTCAGCCAGAACGGAATCAATACGATAGGAAGCCCCTCATGCCAACAGCAGTGGTTTGCAAAAATAATTCACTGACCATTCCATCTGCCTTGGATTAAGCAAGTTAAGCGGTTCAGTGCAAGTTAACATTTCTAATATATAGATGCACATAAATAAACAAGAACACATATTTTGAGCAAACATTTGCATTTGCAAAGCTCCGCTGCTAACACGCACAGAGCCCCTCCTCCCCCAGCTCTCATCCACCCAAAACTGTCCCCCTCCAGACACTTACACTTAAGACACATGGTCTGAAAAGGAACCCGACTGTCCTTCCAGAGAAGAGAAAACTCCCTTGGGAAAGGAATGTGAAAATAATAGTTTCAGAATAAGAATCCTTCCATCTGTAAGAGTGGTTTTATAGCTGAGCCTCAGGAATGTCAGCCAGAGGTTCCACTGAGGCAGAAGGGAAAGGGGGCCTGGGGACCTCAGGCCTCCCAATGAATGCCAGGACCCAATCAATAATCTGCTGATATCATAGAAGCATCAATTTGCACATAAAACTCATGGCATGTATTTAAAAATCACATACATTAAAAATATAAGCAGGTGACATGATGTTACAGATAAGTAGCAAATAAAGGATGTTCTCATGTGTTGAATACTGATTAGGCTAAGTCGCTCTCACATAATCAGATGTGGGAACTGAAGCACAGAATGGTCCAGTAACTTGCCCCAGGTCGCTCAGCTTGGACTGAGATCCTTCCACTCCGACTCCTGGTCATGCTCTGCCCTGCTCCTCTGTGTACATGAAACAGACAAGACGGGGCAAACAGGAGCCCAGCGCAAGTTCTAGAAGCAGATACAGCAAGGTCACATTCTCATCTGCAGGCTTTCGCCCACCATCCCACACCCCCGTCCCCACCCACCGTGGGGCTGTCACCCTTATTCTGAAAGGAAGGCCTTTCATCCCGCTGGGTTTCCGCTGCCACACTCGGCTCCCACTTGGACTGGGTGCCCCTGCCCCTCGAGTGGGGGGAGGAGAGTGGGGGAAGAAGGGTGCATGGGGTAAGTTGGAGCATTCCCCTGGAGAAGGAAACTGGCTGCTTCTCTGAGAATGAATTCCCGGGCCCGGCTCAAGGATGGCTTTGCAGGCCGCCAGATTCAAGCCACCGGGTCAAGTTTAGGCTTCAGGGCATCAGCGTCCCTGTAGATCACATGACCCATGGCTCCGGGTTCCCCTGGTAAGGAAGGGAGCGGACAGGAGGGCACAGCCCTGGTGATCCTGAGCGCCTACCGGGAGCTCACGCAGTTCTTACCGTGACAAGCATTTTCCCAGCTCACCTCCTCTGAGCCTCACATAAAACCCGAGATTAGAGATGAGGAAGCTAAGGCTCCGAGTGTGTAGGTGGCTTGCCCAAAGTCCCACAGGCGGGAAACGGCCAAGCGAGCACTGGAGCTGGGCTCGGACTTCAAAGGCCTTGCTTTGTCCTCGAGGTGATGCTCAGCAGCCCCGTCACCAGCCTCAAAGGCCACTTTGTGCGAATGTGTCAGAGGGGCCCCTGCCCCCAGACACCTGGCCACCCACTGCCAGAAAACTGTTGCGATCGTTACAAAAGCCTGCGAGATGAATGGCAGCCCGTGAGGGGTGGTCCTGATGCAGGAGGAAGGACCGGGACTCAGGCCCCCGTCATGCTCTCCCTGAGGCCCACCTGCTGACCCTCCTACATGAGCGGGCGCACGTGCCACTCCGGGCAGCGCGGCCTGTGAGCTCATGCAGCTCAGCGCCCTTTCAGGCGGAGCAAGGCCGTGGCCGGTCTCCAGCAGCAAGGTAACGGGAAATGTTGAGCAAAGTAGGTGAAAAGCCTTGCCTAATGTTTCCATTTACCTCCTTGGCCCGTCTGAATAAGTGTCATTAATTCGAACCATTTCGCAGCGGCTTGATGATGTGTGAGAGCGGAAGCCCCGAGCGCCAGGCCTCCCCACACCACATCCCGGCCGGCGCTGTCTCCTGCGTGCAGCCATCGATCGAACCCCAGCAAATGTGCCGGGCGGACTGCAGCTACGCTGACCGCTAATGGGCATGCGTCTGTGTGTGTGTGTGTGGCAAGAGGCTCAGGGGTCGGGAGCCGCAGCCCAGCTGCTCTTCCCAGACACATTTCCCGGGCCCACTTCCCTCCCTGCCCCCCTACCCTCCTTCCCACAGCCCCACTCGGGGGCCCCACGAGGGACACTTCAGAGGAAGAAGAGGCGAGGAGCACGATTTCCTCTCTAGGAAATTCCCTGCAAGTCAACCTCGTTGCTTACTTCTGGTTGCTGATGCTTTTTTGTGTGGACAGCAGAGTTCCCGCTGCGATACCCACCAGGCCTGATACTACGGTGAATGCTGCAGCCAGGAGGAAAATCCACCCCTTTCCAAAAGCAGGAGTCTGAAAGCTTAGCAACACACAGCTTTCATATTTTGGTTGATAACATGCCATGGACGCGGAGTATTTTCCATTTCCTCTTTGTCCCTTTTCCAGTCATTTCAACGGCCTTTATTAAATCTGCCCAAACCTGAATATGGTGAAAGTAGGTGACTTTGTTTCTCTAAAACACACACTGGAAACGTGTATGGATCCAAACAAGTCTCATCCTCTTCGAAACGGACTCCTGTCTGGGAATTGGATTCCTTTCAACAAAGCCTCTCCCTTTCTCCACTCCCCCCTCCGCACACACACAGAGTCAACGATCTGTGTGAGAAATTCTTTTGCCGTTATGTTCAGTGCTTAGCACATCATTTTAAAGCTCCTTCATGTTTGCACAGTATGATTTGTAGGGAAAGTACATCATGCTGAGACCATGGCTGATGTCTAACGTTTGAGGGTCATAGTGGGATTGCCCCAGAGCAAAAACAAAAAGAAAAAACCATTGATTTTCATCGCACGGCTTGTGGGTGTGCTCTACAACCCACAGGTGCTGAGCAGAACGAAGCACCTGGGCTACGTGGGTTCTAGGGACACCCTGTCTCCTCCCCAGCAACAGGGAAACCAGCAGCTGAACCCCCACCTCACATGGTTCCCTGAAGATGGTTTCATGATGATGTTTCTATAGAAGTCGCCGCAGTCTAGCCCAAAACCCAAATGCATCAAAACAGATCCACTCCCCTTGGAGGGCGAGGAGGAGGGCAGAGCCCTACCTGTTTGACTTCTGGTCCCAGGCATCTCTGAGATCCCTGCTCGCCCTCTGCACAGAGCCCAGTATTCAAACAGCTGAGCCAATTCTGGAAAGGTCTTTGTGAGCTGAAGAGTCAGGGATGATCCTGAGCCTATTTCTCCAGTTGGCTCCATCAGCCACAGGGGCCATCATCTGTAGACGTCTATGGTCACCACTAAAATAATAATCAGTTCAAAACATTCATCCACTGACTGGCCCTGGCCTTGACCTCTAGCCAGTTACTGTCCACAAAAGGGTTCCGCATTCTCTCTGGTAATCACCAGTGTGGCAGGCAGAATTCAACGATGTCCTCCAAGATTCTCACTCAGCCTCAGGCTGGGTTTAAGCCAACACCAACGTGGCACAGAGGGACTTAGGTTCCTCATCAGCTGACCTTACTTAAAACAGGGAGATGGTCCTGGATCATCTAGCTGAGCCGGATGTAAACACGTGGGCCCTAGAAAGCAGAAGGGGAAGGTGGAAGCGTGAGTCAGAGAGATGCGGTGGGAGGGGGAGGCAGAGGACATGCAAGCCGGGAGGGGAGGCCAGAGGGATGTGACCCATGAGAACGACTCAACCCACCTTTGCTGGATTTAAAGACCGAGGAAGGACGCCAGGAGCCAAGGCCCACGGGTGGCCCCTGGAAGCTGGGAATGGCCGTGGCTGGCCTCCAGGAGGAAATGAGAAGCTCAGTCTTACAGCCACATGGACGTGACACCTGCCAACAATCTGGAGGAGCCTGGATGCAGATTCTCTCCCAGGGTCTCCGGGAAGGAGCCCTGCCACGCCTTGATGTCGGCCTGCTGAGACGGATGTCGGCCTGCTGAGACGGGCGTCCGTCTGACTTCTATAGACCTGCTGCTGAGAACATGAGGCCATACAAGGGTTGGTATAAATACATTTGGATCAGAAATAAATAAAATCCAAGCTGCCACATTGGAGGTAAAATGCTATGGCGGCTCTAGAAACCTAACACAACTGCCCCCAATGTTTTTTTCTGAAAACAGCAGCTTGGTGAAGACACTAAACCATTCTAGAATCCTCAGAATGCCCATAAATAACCACATTTCCTCAGTGATGCTCAGTTCTAATGAGAGGCGTGTGCACCATGTCCTAATGGGAGAGTCAAGTGCATTCACAAAGGAAAGAAGCCCTCTGCTCACCTTGGCTGGGAGCAGCCTTTAGGAGGATAAGGAAAGGTTTTCTCAGAAATGGGGAGGGGGAGGGGGAGGAAGACTATCTGTCACAGACTTTTCCTTAAGTCTAAAGTGTGGAAACAGGGGTGTCACCCTTGTATCAGGCTTCTTTCCCGGGAGTAACAAGGTCTGAGCCACAATGGAATCGACAATTCTGCAACTCGATCTCATGGCTAGTTTCCCTGCGTTCATGAATTTCCAGAGCAGTTCCGAATCCTCAGGTTACCTTGTGCCTGCTCAACACCTGCACGTCAAGGCAAGGCGGAAGGCGGGGCGGTTTCTCTTTCCGGTGGCATTCTCTCCAACGGGGCTGCAGGACGCATCCTCGGGCTCAGGTGCGTCAGGTACCAGCGGGGCTCAATGTGGTCGCCTTCCTAAACCTTTCCCGCGTGACTGGATCCTGGAGCCTTCTCGCTTACCTTGGAGTTGGCAAGTGGAGCTGGCCTCCTCCACCACTTAGAAAGCTTTTCCCACAACCAGGCCCCGAGGCTGCCCCTGAGTGGGTTCTCTCAGCAACTCCGGTTGAAAACTCTAACAGGGGATTTCCCCACACTGCAAGTGTGCAAGGGTTCTCTCCTTGGTGGCTTCCCTTGAGGTCACTTTATGGCCGAAGCCTGTCCCCAGAGTGGCGCTGTGGATGCCATGGTCTCATGAGCACACAGGCTAATCGCATTCAGAGACTCCCTGGAAAGGTAAGCTTGACTTCAATGCCCTTCCACTTCAGAATCTGTTCTTTGGCCAGTGGCCTAGACCAATACCGTTAGCGTTCTGAGCCCAGGTTGGCACAACAAGCTTTTCCACGCAGCCCTTTTGGGCACAGATATTACTTTGTCGGAGGCCATCGTGCTGCTGGCCCCTGGCCCAGGGACCCGGAGCCAGTTTCCCAACCATAGCTGCTGGTGCTGCTGAGAGGTCTCCTCCTCCGCCCTCCACCCTCCCTCTAAGACCAGGGAGCTCCAAGGGAAATGCGGACCCGGGCGAGTAATGTCTGGGGAGGGCCGTCTGAATACAAAAACTGTGGGACTAAAAGGTTTTACAGTTAATGCAGCTCTTTCCCACTGCAAGAGGCTACCTTTAAAAGCTGCCATTTCCTTTGCATTAACTAAAAACGGACACATCTGTTGAAAGGAGGGGGGAAGGGAAGAGACAATAGCTATTATGATAGCCCATGTGGGTGTAGGGGTATGTGTGTGTGTGTGTGTGTGTGTGTGTGTGTGTGTATAAACCACTAAAGAAACTGCAAAGAGACACGAGACCGGCGGAAAGGCCGCCGTGGAGTTGCTGTCAGCTGTTATTTATGCAGCATCATAAATGCACGGCTGTCAAAGTCCACGGCCCTCCTCCCTCACAACTCCCTACGTGCTGGCGCTGCGAGACCTCTGAAGAATGGCTCTCCTATTTAATATTTAACCAGATGCTTCCATTTTTTAAAAATATATTTTGCTCATTATGGAGGGAGAAGGGGAGGCTGCCTCGCAACTCCTGGGATGTCTGAGCGATGGTTGGGAGCGAGAGAAAAGCAGTGTTTGTTCTGACTGCGCCCCCAGTGCTGCCACGTGTTGGTGAACAGAGCGTTCTGCCACCATTTGGATCCTCCCTGTGTTACTGGATCTGTGACTACCCCGATGACATGAGCGAGGGCTTCGTTCCTATAAGGCCGCAATGGAGATGTGAGAGCTAAGACGGGAGAGGTTCATGCAACCGCCCCCAGGCCACGCGAGCCAAGGAAGGCAGGAACCTGGGCCTGACATCTCGGAGGGACCGAATGCTGTGCTATGACGGGACCCGGGCTGCAGGCGTCCCCAAGAAGGAGAAGCAGGACTGCAGACTGCACTGCCGCGCAGGGTCCCAGCCCGCTGTGGGGTGTGCGCTCCCCTCTGACCTTCCACCTCTCCTCTCTCGGGGCTCCCTCTCCTGCACCAGGTACACCGCCACCTCGCCATCATGTCCTCTCTGTCCTCCATCCCTGGGCCTCCTCTTACCCCTGAAAGTGCTCTCAGCTGTCACAGCCACTACGGGCCACACGGGGGACCAGGCGCTCATGCATTCCATGGACTCCTCTGGAAACTGACCGAGGGGGCTGTTGTCCATCCATACGGTTGCCCAGGGACACACGAACGCCTCTGGAGGTCACCTGCCCAGGCCCTTCTCCCCCTCCTGCAGGAAGAGTTTGTCTCCTCGGGTTGCTGTCCTTGCTCTCTCTCTCTCTGTGTGGCCCATTCCCGCGGCCCTGAGCCTCTGACCATGACAGGGGCGCTCGGAGTGGCCGGGCCCCTGAAAGTCCCTATGCTCCTGGGGCCGTGTTACAGCCCAGCTGGTTCTCTCCCATGTCGCTCACACACCATTTCCTCCCAGGCCTGCATATTCTCAATGCCAAACGTAAGGACAATATGACAGGCTAAGAACAAGAGAGCAGCAAGCCCAGAAGGAAGGCCGCCTGCTCTCCTGCTCTTGGTTTCCTTTCGTCTCACCGTGGGGGCCCTTTACACATCCCACCCTCCCAACGGGAGAGAGGCCGATGAAGCATCTCTCTGCTCCATCCCCGCCTCCCCTGCCCCCGGCCCAGAACCCCCAAGGCCAAAAATGGCTCCATGCCTCCCATCACGCAGGGAATACTGAGGGGATGTCAGAGTGACTCCGCTGCGGACAGCCTCTCTCCTGGCTCCTGAGGGAAATGATATCGGACACAGAGCAGCCCCTTGTGCTGGGGATGGTGTCAGGGGATGTGAAACGAGAACAGCGCCACCTGCGAAGGCAGCAAGCCCTGCCCTGTGCGTGACATACACGGCGCCGGGCCCGCCGCCAGGCCTCGGGCTCGGACCTGGTGAACTCTGGCATCCAGCATGACCAAAGAATCCTGTACAAAGAATGGTTCCATCTTCCCGAGTTCATGAAAAGCCAGCCACACCATTTCTGGGCACAGGGGACCGGACGCTAGAGGCAGGGGCGGAAGTCATAAACGCAATTCCCGGAGCCTTTAGCGCGCCAGTCTTCACAGCCGCGTGGCCCTCGAGCTCCACATTTCGCTGTCAGATTTATTGGGCTTTCTTGGAATTCACTCTTCTCAGCACTGAGGCCGTCTTAAAGAGAAGAATGTGTCCGCAGCCAGATGGGACAGACTGATAAGAGGGAATCCCGGCAGGCAGCCTCTGATTGTTGGGCTGTGATCAGCCCTATGTTGGCCACATTACAAAACCAGCATCCCATCGGCATGGCCTTAGTCCCAGGAGGGGGTTACAGGAGCCTGTGATACCCAGGAGCAATCGGGGTAACCAATGCAGCAAAACTCTACAGAATCAACCCGCCATGCTTCCTGCGTGAGACAGTCCCCCTTCCTCAGCTGCTTCCTGGGAGGCGGTGTGTCTCAGGGGGAAGGAATCCGGGGACGGGGAAATGGCCACTTAGATCAGCGGGCATGTCTCCTCCGAAGTGCGTGGGGTTTGCGTGCATCGGCTGGGAATGGGCTGCAGAGCCATCACCTAGAGAGTAAATCACAGGCTACAGAGTAAATCACAGGACACGTACAGAGAGAGAAATCAGAGCAAGAAGGTTAAGACATGAGTCATCTCAGATGTGGGAAACCGTCTCTCTCCCAAGGCTGGGCACTGCTTGCTTCCATTGCTCCTTTCCCAAGATTATCTTTCCAGAAGGGGTTGAAGAGAGCTGCGATCGCTGAGAAGCCTCCATTCTTTAGGCTGCGGTAATAATAAATCAGATTCCTTTCGCTAGTTCTCTCTCCTGATGAAAACCTTCCATCCGTAAGCTATCCTCTGGCTCGTGAGCGGGCAGGACTGGGGGCTGTTGCCTAGGACAGGGAGACAGCCCAGCGCAGAGCTGAGAGCTTGGTCTCGCCCCCAAGCCACTTGGTTCAATTCCTCTTCCTAGCTAGTTCCTCCCCTGCCAGCTGGGGAGGGGACTTGCCACTTGAAGGTCTTCTCTAAACCTGTTTCCGCATGGGGTCATGATAGCGTCTCTCTCCTCGGGGTTTTATGAGGACTTCATGAGGTAACAGGCAGGAAGCACAAGAAAGCCTCAGCAAATAGGAAGTGACATCCTCAAACCAGGTGCCTTGAAAACACATGACAGGTTAGGTCCCTTTGCTTAATGTTAAAAAGCTTTTACATTTGAGAAGACACGTGCTCTTTAAAAAATGGAAAACTGGAATTTCCATTTACTAACATCCATTTGTTATCCCAATAATACCTATTCATTACGCTCACAGAGCTTTCAATTTAATAAATTTCCAATAGCTATTTTTTTAGGATGTACCTATGGGTGGGCATCATGTCAGCTAACTTGCAGTACACGATCTAATTGCAATTCTCAGAGTAAATATGGGGGACATCGCTATCTTATACCTTGAACGGTGTTCAGTGAGGTGGTATGATCAGTATCCAGGTGCAGAGGTAGGAGGTGTCAGAACTTGCGTCAATTACCCCGACGTCAGTTCTCTTTCTAGACACCTATTTCTCCTCAACTTGCTTTCTACTCAGTCACATTCAACATTTCAAATGATTATATGCATTGACTTTATAAATACTAGTAGCTTATCACATTATAAAATAAAATGTGAAGTCATATTCTAACCTGCCCCTTAGACAAATACACATGCCTTTGCAAATCAGGGAAAGGAAGTTATGGGCTTCTTGGGCAACTAGTAACAATTAAGTGTGGAATTAAGATTTGAAATTCAGAGAAAAACTGAAAACGAAGCCAGGGATTTGAGATGACCGTAGAGTGCTACTAATCTTTGGGGAAAAAAGTAAAGGATTTATTGGGCTTGGGTTCTGTTTTTTGTGGGGTTTTTTGTTGTTGTTGTTGTTTGTCATTTTGAGAGCAAATGTACAAAAATACCTTCTCTCCTTAAAAATAGCCCATCAAATAACTTGTGAATTCTTTCACTGTTAGTTAAAGTAAGCATTATTAAAGTGCCCAAGGGCTGTTTCTCTTTTTCTTCCCCGTCCAACATTCCACAAAGTAAAAGAAGGCTGGTCTGTGAGTCCCTCCCCTCCTCTAATACCATTTTTACAGACAAGGACCCCCAGGCTGTGTCATGCCGCATTTATAATCCCCACTTGACATTTCTGGGGGAAAAGACTGAGGTTCCTCTGGCAACAAGGGAGTAGCTGTGACAGAGGAGGTGACACCCCGGAGCCCCACTCCCTGCCACTTGAGGCCACAGTGCCAGGCAGGTAGGTACATTGTTTCTAGGGCTGACAAGACAACGTGCCACATGCTGGTGGCTGAAGCAACCGAAAGGTGCTGTCTCACAGTTCCGGAGGCTGGAAGTCCAAGGTCACGGTGTCGGCAGGGTGGCTCCTTCTGAGGGCTGTGAGGGGAGGGTGCGCCCAGACCTCTGTCCCTGGTTTGCAGGTGGCCATCTCCTCCCTGTGTCTCTTCCCATCGCCTCCCCTCTGTGAGGGTTTGTGTCCAAATGGCACCTGTTCATAAGGAGAGCAGTCACATTGGGTTAGGACCCCACCCTCTCCAGGTGACCTCCCTAATGACCTCTACCATGACCCCATTTCCAGATAGAGTCACAGTCAACGTGTGAGTTTGGGGGGAGACGCAATTCACCTTGTCACAGCAGGTTCTGGCTCTGAGATTTTGCCTGAGAAAGGTTGGCTCTAGTCACTACCTTAGCCAAAGAATACCACGGCCATTAGCATACTTTCTAAGAGGGTGGAACAAAGTGGGTAGTATTGTCTCTATACTCTCCTCACAAGGCGTTCCCTCTGAGCAAATAGGTAGCCATGGGCTCTAAAGGGGCTCCCTGATGCCTGAGATACCTAACACATCTTAAGTTTCTAACACCTTGAACCAAGGAGGAAGAAGCAGGACTTAGATGGAAACGGGTAAAATCACATTCAGACACGCTGCTGAGTCACAGCCATGGCTCAGGAAGACAGACAAACCTTTCCCACTGGGAACGAGGGTGGGGCTTATTCTTACTCATCTACAATTCGGGGTCTCAGAGGCAGCTCCCATGTGGCCTGCTCTGGGCCCTTTGCTCAGAAACCTCTCTCTGCTCCACACTATCACGATGAATTCTCCGCCTTCCCCGCCCCCCTTACACCCTGTTATTCAGGCATGGTCACTGAGTCTCTCATGTGCTCCTTCAAGAGACTGAAATGCCTTTGGAAAGAGACTTGGTGAATCGCTGTAGCCACACTGCAAACAAGAGCAGAGCAAACATTTGCTCAATGAAAGGAGGTCAGTGAGTGTTTGCAAATTTTTTTTTAATATTTTTTTTATTGATTTCAGAGAGGAAAGGAGAGGGAGAAAGAGATAGAAACATTAATGATGAGAGAAAAACATTAATTGACTGCCTCCTGCACACCCCCATTGGGGATTGAGCCCGCAACCTGGGCATGTGCCCTGACCCGGAATCCAAGCGTGACCCCCCGGTTTATAGGTTGACACTCAACCACTGAGCCACGCTGGCCAGGCGGCAAAATCAAAATTGGATAAACATGGGCCCCCTTCACTCAAGAGTCTGTGAACAGCTGACTGTCCCTCTTGTGCACAGAGAGAACACGCCAGGAGGACCTGCAGCTGCATGAGGCCGCCACTCACCCAGGGCCTGGTGCTGGCTGTGTACGCCAGTCCCCTCTGGGACGTGCACAGGGGACACACCGGAGAGGCCAGACCACAGGAACTCCTTTGTGAACATGGAAGGATTATTTTAAGTCATTATTTTGAGCTTCTTTGAATCAAAGTATTATGGTTTAATCCTTGCCCTCTGTTATCTTTCTTGAGTCTGGCCAAAGCTGATCGTAAATATATATACATATCCCCCAAAATAAATATATGCACACATTTGAATAATTATAAAGGTAATGTTTATTAAAATACATTTCACTTTAAAAATCAAGCTATCAGTTGTTAAAGTGTGTGTACATTTGGGGGGGGGGGAGACACCCTGTATATTTTGCAACAGTTTATCTTTTATGAGAATTTCTCTGTGGCATTTACTCCTATTTTATTTGGGCACATTTGGTTTCTCCCTGAAGGATGATATCAGCTGGTATCAGGAAACCCTAGAAATGTGTTTACACTCAAACGCTCTTGAAATGGAATCTCGGAGATGACCCAAGTCGGAAGGGACTGTTCTTTCACTGTTTTCTCTAACTCTGCTTTTGTGAAACGAAATCCTCTCACAAGTAGGGCTTGTGTGGGGAGGCAACAAGCAAACTTCAGTTAACTCCGTATCAACTGCACACGATGCCAAGAGGAGAAAAGCTGATTCGATCTGGGTTCTGTCTCTGGGCGAGCTCAGCATGGGGCCCACCTTCGCAGGTCTGACAGCTGCCGCCTTCCTGCACCCCTCTGCCTTCACATCCCAGCCCTCCACGGAAAGAAGTTCGAGAGGGTTCCCACGGAGTCGGTAGGGAGATTACACAGGATCAAGGACACCCTTTAGCTGAGTTCCTGGCACATTAGAAACCAATAAGTGGTAGTTAGCCCTAAAAATATTACATGTTATAATGATGGTTATAAACTTATTCAAGTCGAGGACTATTTGCCAAGCACTATTCCAGCCACTTAGGGTGCAACAGTGAATAAAACAGACAAAGAATGCGAACAAGAATAGATCCAGAGACAAATGGGAGGGGAGGGGGGAGGGGAGAGAGCAACCAAAGGACTTGTATGCGCGCATATTAGCATAACCAATGGACACAGACGTAGGCTTGCCCGAGGTGGGAATGCCTGCGGGGGAGAGGGGAGAGGTGTCAACTGGGGAAAAAGGAGACATATGTAAAACATTACACAATAAATAAAAATTTTAAAAAAAGAAAAGCAAAAAAAAAAAAAAACCGACAAAGATGTCCAGCCTCGTAGAGTTCACATTCTCATGGGAGATACACATACACGGGTGACAGAAGAGCAAGGTAAAGGAGATGGGGTGCTGGAGTGGGAGGTTCCGTAGCAATTGGGAATGAGGGACGGGTCAGGGAGAGCCTCAAGGAGGAGGTGGCCCGTGAGCAAGGGCCTGACAGACCAGAGCGGGTCCCATTCTTAGCAGAGGGAAGAGTGCGTGCATTGAGGAGCAGCAGGAAAGCCTTGTGGCTCAGCGAGGATGCAGGAGAGCAGGCCATTCTGGATGGAGAAG
>PVJC01039963.1:0-16013 GCA_004026665.1 Murina feae | reverse complement strand
CATCCTCGTGTCCTACGCACGTCCTTCACAGAGCCTGTTCAGCCATGGTTCCTTCTCAGTGAATTGTTGCTCATCATGTTTTTGTTTTTTTTTTTTAAATTTTTTATATTTGTAATTAGACAGCTGGGCTCAGTTTAGATGATTCCAATTTTGTTGGCAACATCCAAAGCATCATAGTCAGGAGCCAGTCGAACATATGCCTTCTTCTCGCCATCAGGCCTGATGAGGGTGTTGACCTTGGCCACATCAATGTCATAGAGCTTCTTCACAGCCTGTTTGATCTGGTGCTTGTTGGCCTGGACATCCACAATGAACACTAGTGTATTATTGTCTTCTACCTTCTTCATGGCTGACTCGGTAGTCAGGGGGAACTTGATGATGGCATCGTGGTCAAACTTGTTTCTCCTGGGTGCGCTCTTCCGAGGATATTTGGGCTGCCTCCGGAGCCTCAGTGTCTTTGGCCGTCGGAAGGTGGGTGACGTGCGGATCTTCTTTTTTTTGTGGCTGTGGACGCCTTTCAGCGCTGCTTTCTTTGCCTTCAACGCCTTTGCTTTGGCTTCGGCTTTGGGAGGGGCAGGGGCTTCCTTCTTGGCTTTCGGCGCCATCTTCGTAAAAAAGGACTCATCATGTTTTTACCGCATCTTGTTAGTGTATTTCTTTTTTTTTAAAAAAAATATAGTTTTATTGATTTTAGAGAGGAAGAGAGAGGGACAGAGAGATAGAAACATCAATGGTGAGAGAGTATCATTAATTGGCTGCCTCCTGCACACCCCCTACCAGGGATTGAACACGCAACTTGGGCATGGAACCGTGACCTCCCGGGTCATAGGTTGACGCTCACCACTGATCCACACCGGTGGGGCATGTTGGTGTTTCGTCTCTCTCTATCCTGAAATGCACCCACATTTCCACACATCCTTAACCCCGGTCCTCCTGTCAAGGGAAAGGTGTACTGTGGTGTTGCAATCTGTGCTCCTGGTCACACGCTTTCAGGTCTCCCAACTTCCATCTCTTTCTCTTGCTTGTCCCTCCCCCACTCGTGACTGCTAGAAGCTGTGTTGGTCACCAAACTCTTTTTTTCTACCTGGAATACTTTCTTCCTTCCCATCCTCCCACCCCCAACCCAAGGAACTTTTACTCATCCTTCAGCAGCCATGTATGGAGCATTCCTGTGCAGGTATCTCAGCACTTAGAACAGCGGTCGCCAACCGGTGGTCCGCGGACCACAGGTCGTCCTTGAGATCCGAAAGGTTGGTGACCACTGAAAAGGCTCCCGGCGCCTGTGAGACACTGAAGAAAGGAATGAGTGGGTGACAGGGTGAGTGAGTGAGTGGGAAAGCGAACAAAGGGATGTCCTGGACCTGAACGTGCCTCTTTTCATTCCCTTAACCCCTTCCACATTCTTCCACACTAGCACGTGTCACTGCATTATCATTACCGTTTGCACGATGGTCTCTTGGACTCAGACCTCATGGTCTAGTCAGTTCCTGTGTAGTTCCTGGGGAATAGAAACACTGTAGACAATAACCTCATAGGCCTTTGCAGTTCTGTGAGCCCCTGTGATACGACTATCAGATAAAATAAAACAGTAGTGGACTCAATATTTTTTTTTTTGAAAGAAGCAGGCATTGTAAGTAAATACTAATACAAAACTATAATGTAGTCACTTGGCAAGTTGCTCATATTTGAAAAGGCAGACTTGAGTAGGTCACTTTGTGTATGATAAAGTGGCCTTCTTTTGGACGTGTAGGCTTTGAAAGTATTTCAAATGAGGTGTAACATCAGGTCTTTGAGCTTTTAATGAGTTTCGGCTTTTGCTGCTAGGCTTTTAATGCGTACCTCTGAGCCATAATTTGCTTTTAGCTACTCCAGCCAAGGGCCAGGAGATTCATATTGGCACCAAAATGGGTATCCAGGAATGCCTGACTTCTGGTGGGTTCTCATGTCTTCCTATTGATTGACACTTAATTAGGCCTTGTGTTGTTTTCTGTTCCTTTGGGGCCCTGCGTATTGGGATTCCCTCTTCACTGAGTGAGTATCTCACCCCTGAGGCTGTGCTTCACCCTCTCATGTCCATGTCTTGATCTGCTGTCCCCTCTTGGTAGTGCCTCTCCTTCCTCTGTGTCCTCCTGACTCTTCCTTCTCTAGGACTCAGCTCTGGGCAGCCTTTCTAGAGCCTTGGACTCAGGTAGGGCTGTGTCCCTCTCGCACCTTATTTTCCCTGTTACTTACAGTTGTTTACCTGTTAGATATCTGTTCTTTGGCCATCGTCACCCCCCAAAGGAGGCACTGTCTCTGTATGTTCAGCATGTAGCATACATTTGTTCATATTCATATTGGAAAACAAATGTTTGAATGAACTTCCGGTATCTGAAAACCCTCATCAGAGCCTAGCAGTGTCAGTATTTTAACTTGCTGAGTGCTTCACCATGTACCCATCTTCCCTCTACCTTCTTTCTTTTTAACATTTGTATTTTCTGTGCTACCATGGAGGGGAGGAGTTGAACTCAGGTGGTCTGGCTCCAGCCCCAGTGCCTGCTTAGTTAAATAAGTTGTTTAAAAAGTAAGTCAAAGAAGGTTGGAAGCAAACCAAATTTCCATTGATAAATGAGTGGATAAAGAATGTGGTGTGTGCATACAATGAAATATTATTCCACCTTAAACAGAAAGCATATTCTGACACATGCCACAACATAGATGAGTCTTGAGGACATTACGCTAAGTGAAAGAAGCCAGTCACAAAAAGACTTTTTTTCCACTTATTTAAGGTGGTAGTCAGATTCTTAAAGACTAAGAGGCTGAGGGGAGGGTGGAGTGTTGTTTAGTTAGTAAAGAGTTTCAGTTTTGAAAGAAGAAAACTTCTGGAAATTGGTGGCACAACAATATGAATGTACTTAACACTATTGAGCTGTATATTTAAAAATTATTGAAATGGTAAATCTTATGTCGTGTGTATTTTACCATAGTTAAAAATAACAAAAAGTAAGTTAAAGACATTACTAATGATTATTGGAGCCTATTCAACACCAGCAGGTATCCCCAATTGGGGGTGCAGTGAGAAACTTTATTCAGTGCAAACAGCTCAATTGTGATACAGCTTGGCTGTGAGGCAGCCCTGGGGCTAGGCGGCCAGGGCCAGACCCCTCTGGTTAGAGTGCTCTGCTCTGTGCTGCTCTGCTCTGCCGAGACAGTCCCCATTTTTCCAGCTCAGCCAGGGAGACACAGTCTTCAGTCTTAGGTGGGAAGGGAAAGTGTGCTCTCAGAGCCAGCAGGGAACTGGCTTATATGGACAGAAGTCCTTATCCCTGGCCCTTTATTGGTCTGTCCTCATGCAAACAAGGACTCCAAATCCCCACACCTTGATTGGTCCAAACGGCACTGTCCTTATTGTTCATAATAGATTCGTTCTGGTTGGTCGAGCTGAGCAGTTCTGATTGGATGGGAAAAGTGTCAGTCCTATTGGTTGGCATAGGATCCCAGGAACTCCTTTATAGGTTTGAAATAGGACATAGAACAGTGTGGGCAGGCAGTTCAGTGCAGCCTTTTCCATGAAGTGCAATGTGCATGAGAGGCCCCTGTATGGAAATGGCCATGAGGCTCTTTATTTTTAAAAAATATATATTTTATTGATTTTTCACAGAGAGGAAGGGAGAGGGATAGAGAGCTAGAAACATCAATGATAGAGAAACATCGATCAGCTGCCTCCTGCACACCCCCCACTGGGGATGTGCCCGCAACCAAGGTACATGCCCTTGATTGGAATCGAACCCGGGACCCTTCAGTCTGCAGGCCGACGCTCTATCCACTGAGCCAAACTGGTCAGGGCACTATGAGGCTCTTTAAAAAAATAATAAAAAAATTTGAGCTCAGTTAGCCACTAGGAGCCCTTCTTAGTAGGTGTCTTTTTTCCCCAAGGGTCACACTTAAAAAAAAATAAATTAAAAAAAAATCAAAAGGGATTTATTTTATTTGGAGACTTTTCTTTCCCTGAGCTTTATTTTTCATTTGCTCAAATTTTAAAATCACTTTTTATTTTAAAGTATATTATGTAATAAAACATACTATATTTACATTGATAAGATCTTTGAAATTTAATTTTAGACCTTGTTATTTCTTTTCTTAATTTGCTTATATTTGCAGTTAAAATCAGATTCAAAATTACCCACTTCCTCACTTGTTTTTCTTCAACAAATAGGATCTTATTGCTCATCCAGAAATGCTTGTATGACACTTAAAAATTTATTTTTATGAGTAAGAGCAGAAATGTTTGGTCTGACACAGCAAGAGGGCATGACAAACCCCAGGCTTTGATTTGACTGTTCTAAAGAGCCAGCTACTTGCCTTTTTTTTTTTTTTTTCCCCATCACACTAATGGACCTTTCATGTGGAAAATCATGACTCTAAAAGTGTAAATTACACTCTGGTGCTTGAAAGAGCATTTCAAAATGTTTAGCTGACACTTGGGAAGCAGTTCTCTCTTTACTCGAAGGCCCTGACCCTCCATGTAATAGCTTTCCTGAAGAATTGAGGGCAAACCTTGAATCCAGTCAGCCTAGGTTTATGGAGAAGGGAAGGCAAGGAGCTGATGGGGCTGTGTGTGAGGGTCGGAGGGCATGTGGGGATGAAAATAAGAGATGGAGGGTAGATAAACAAAATAATTTTAACCTTCTGGAAACTTGCAGCTCAGTTGTTACTTAGATTTTTGTAGCATTACAGACATGATCATATGCTCAAGGTCACCAGAAAAAATAAACTTCAGCCCAAGTTGATGTTTTAATTTTTTTCCTGAAGTTCTTTAAAAATATATGGTAATTAGAAACATTAATATTTACATGTAAGTATTATAATAAAGAGTTGCCTATTTTCACCCAGCTGGAGTGGCTCTGTTGGCTGTGTGTTGTCAGATGCAGCAAAAGGCTGCTAGTTCGATCCCAGTCAGGGCACTTACCTAGGTTACGGGTTTGATCCCCATTCGGGATGTGAATGGAAGGCAACCAATTGATATTTCTCTCTCTCATATCTCTCCCTCTTTGCTCTTTTCCTCGCTCTAAGCATGTCATTGGGCGAGGATTTAAAAATGAAAAAAGCTGCATATTTTCAATTCAAGAAACATATATTGAGACTTACTATGCGTCAGGGTTTGAATGCACGTTGTGGTTACCACCTGCCGGTTCTTGCCCTGGAATCCAGTCTCTGGTGAAGGTGTCAGTCATCTGCAGAGAAAGGAGGAAAATAGAGTGAGGGTTCCAAAGAGGTAATATTCACTTCAAAGGAATAACCTTTACTTTGAAGTTCTGGTCTTTTTTCTTATGTATTACAATTTGAAATATCTGTTTTTTAAAGAATATAATGGTAGTTAATATTTAAAGTTCTATTTGTTGGCAAATTAAAGTGTTGGATATAACTTAATAGGATTCCTGGTTCTAAGAAACAGAAAGAAACAGAAATCAACTAGACTAACTTAAACAGGAAGACAATCTATTGGGAGAATTTTCCTAAGAATTGATAGGAGAACCAGATTCTCATATACAGTATAAGAAACACTGGCAGCCAGGGCTGCTTGTACCTTTTCAGTATGTTTTCTAAGTTTATAATATGTGCCAAACTCCCCTTGTCCCAAGCCTGTGAAAAATATGCCAAGAAATAGAGGTCTTGACGGGGAAAAGGGGATTAAATGAAAATTAGATTGAGGACCATCACACAATTTATGACATGTGACTTATATGATAATTTATTGCAACAAAGCAAAATAAAACACTTACCTATAGCCTTGTCCTAAAGTTGGAGTGAGAACTGTACTTGGGTGTAAATTAGCTGATAACATATGGGCTGGTTGTATGGAACCTCCTAATGTTTTTTTGATAAGGAAGGTGATAAAATGGCAAAGGATTTAAGTCTTCAGTTCATTTCAAACAGTATTTTTCTTCTAATCTCTTTTCTTAGTCTATACCTTCCCCTCAAGGAAGGTCTGTAAATTTTCCCTGAGTAAAATCAGGGAGAAAGTTGAGACAAAAAAGTAGATGAATGAACTCAGGGCACCTTCTTCCCTCTGAAGGAGAATGAAGGTGGTGTCTGGACATTCCCTTTCTACTGAAGGTTTCCTTTCAGCTAAGGGTGCACATGGCTGTTGAGCCGCTTTGTGTTGGGGTCATTCTTGAGTGTTCTGGAGGAGAGGCAGTGTAGCTTCACAGGGCTCCAGACTCAGGATTGGAGCCTCAGGGCTACTCCTCATTGGCAACTCGACTCAGTACACATTCCTGGTCCCCACTGCCCTGCACTTTCTGCATCTGGAAAATGGAACGAATGCTATTTTTTAGAGTTGTCTTAAGGATTGAGATTAATGTTTGTGAAGGACTTGGCACATAGTAGGTATAAAATAAATTTTTATGAGCATTAACATTCTATACATTTTTACATTCTGAAAGGGAAAAAAAAAAATCTCTGTTCACCGGTCTCTCCCTTTTCCTTTTCCTTCGTACATAATTGAGATAATTCAATTGTTGGTTCATTGATAAGTTAATTGGATATCAACCATGAGCCAGCCTTTGCAAGGTGTGAGAGGTTCCGGGAGGAGTGTGACATCCTTGGCCTCACGGAGCCCATAGCGTGGTCCATGAGCCGCTGTAGCTGCGTGTTCTGGGATGCAGATCCCTCTGTATCTGAACCCTCCTGAAAGGTGGCAGCGACCAACACGATGTGGGCAGCTGTGACCTGGCGGTCCTGGCCCTTACACAGGGCCATGGCAGCTGCTGCTATCACTGTGACTGCTCGGAGAGGTGGCCCAGGAGCTGGTCTCTTTCTCCAAATAGCTGCTCTTTGAAAAAAAAAAAAACCTTCCCTATTTCCACAGTATTTTGGAGCTTGACCAAAATGTTTAGGTCAGAGGTTTAACTGTCTCAGTTCATGATGCCATTAGTGTCTCATTAATTTTTCCAACACCCGTGACTAAAAGAAATGGCTGTGGTTTTTATTTTCATTAATTAGTTAGGTCTACTAATTTATAAGTGTGTCCTAACAACTTAGTAGCTGTTCGGGGGGAATAAAATACAATAAGTGGAAAGAAAAATAGTTTGATCTCATTTGTAAGCCCAGTGACTTAATAATGGGATGTGCGCACCTCTTGGGCACTGCCCAGCTTCTAAAACGTTGGAATCAAATTACAAACTGCCACTTCATTTTGTGCAGCAGTTGCTTTTTATCACAGTAACTGCCGAAATGTAGTTTCGCAAAGCGGTGATATCATCAGAAGGAATGTAGCTCAGTCGAATGTTGAAATGTGAACTACCTTGAGCTAGCGGTTTGCAGTGATGTCCAACAGGTGTCTAGTGACACAGTGCTTTGCTTGGAAACGAGAATATTCTGAATTACACCGTGAACTCTCTTTGGTGCCCAGGGTGCCTCAGTGCACAGTTTGAGAACCATCAATTTAGGGCTAAGAATCTTTCTGAGGATGTTTCGGAATCCTTCTGTAGCCATCAGCCTCCCAAATAGATGCCTTAAGGGCAGGTAAGAGGTTAAAGAACTGTAGGGAGCCAGATTTTAATTTCACCACACACGGACAGGAGGCAGAGATGACATTTCAACCTAATTGGCAAAAGGTGAACGTTCCTTCTTTCATTTATGATACATTTCAAGGAAAGGCCTGATTCTCACCTCTCAGCCAGCCAGCACTGCACCCTCTTACCAGAGAACCCAAAGATTAGCTCTTTAACTACATTGCTTGTTTGATAAGATGTTTTTACTTAAGGTTTTGCTTGGCTCACTTATTCTTCCCATAGCGGCTTATATTCCATGGAGTGAGAATTTGCTTGTAAAATATTTTAGCATGATCCCTTTCAGGCTTTGGAGGGAAACCAGGGTTATAATAAGGTTTATATCTTTGTGTAACAAGATACAATAGCCGTGCAAATTAGCTAGATCCTAGTAGAAATTAGATCTAGGTGACATAATAATTTTAATTTTTATGAGCATCAGCTATGAAAAGACTTTCTTGATAGAAATTAGGAGATGTTTTAAAAATTGAGGTAGTTTTGGAACAATAACCAGAGGTGACCTGCTCTACCCAGTCTGAGGATTTCAGAGTAGAGGACCTTGGCAGACAGCTTTCCCATCAAAGGCACCTTCACTGTCTTACGCAGCCTATTTTCAAATGAATGGAAATCAGGGAGCAAGTCACTCTAGATGATCCTTAGAAGAATGGACTGGCAGGGTGTCCTGAAAAGGGCCCCAAAGTGGGTATAGCAGATTGAGGTCCTGCTCCCAGCTCAGCTCTCACAAGCTTGGTGACCTGGCCAGGCCTGTCCGTGATGGGCAGGATGCTCAGCAATCCTGGACTTGCTCAGCCATCACATCAGCCAGAATATTGTGCTCTGTCCCCCCCCCCCCCGCCAGCCCAATATATTTCCAAACGCTCTAGGCTACTGAGCTTGAGTCAGACTCAAATCCAGTCCTAATTTAACAGAAGAAGAAAGTAAGGATCAGATTAGTAAAGGGCCCATCTACGGTCAGACATACAAGCACAGCTAGGATCCAGGTCCCCTGCCTGCCTGCCTGCCTGGAATTCATGCCGTGCACAGAGCTGCCGAAGACATTTCTTTCAGCTCTAACAATTCAGAATTTGGAATCAAAGGGAGACTGGAGTTATAATCATGAATAAACCTTGAAAGAAAATGGAAATGACAAAAATCCAGTTAACTTGCTAAAAATTTAGATTCCTAGGTCTGGAATAAAAGCTGCATGATGGCAGATTTTTAATCTCTTGTTCACTGTTGTTTCCAACTCCTAGAATACTGCCAGGTGCAGAGGAGACACTCAGCAAATTTGTTGATTGCCTGGGTGGACTCTTCATTTATGGGTAATATTTATACTTAGGTGATCAGTATTCTGGAAGGATGTAAGTTACTGGATTCTCCTGAAGTTTGCTTAGCTGAACTTCATTTCATGTTACTCAGAACCAAATAATGATCTACAGAAAAAATAATGACTGTGACAAATTCTCACCAGCTAGAATATGATATGGAGGGTGGTATTATGATATTAACATTTTGTAAGCGGGCATTTTCCCACCACTGTGTGGTAGCATTTGAAACACTTTCCTTTGTGCAGGGGTACATTACAAAACTTGCACATGTACCGCGTTTCACTGCGTAGTTTATGAGCAGCACACACACGACAACAACGTAAAACATTTTTATTTTTGCCGGTTCCAACTAGAGGTTCCAATGTATGTTTCCTCATGTCCATTGACAGTCTCCCTGATGGATCCGATTTTACTTGTTTTTAATATCTTTGTCATCACCTGCATGTGGCTTTTTTGTTGTTAGGCATTTGAGATGCTGGTCACAAAAGAGAATATGTGATTGATGATAGCCGGGCGTCTGTTGCTTGTATTGAGAGTTTACATTTCTGATTCCCAAGGTGGGGAAATCAGAGAAGAAAGCCAAGCCTTTGATAACTGCGGCCTTACCTGACCCAAAGTTGGAAGGCATCTCTCTCTGAAGGACCTCTCAGGCAATGCAGAGGCAGTTACGCCCTTAGCACCAGTGCCTAGGATCACAGCATATGGGGCTTCTATTGCATCATCTTTACAGAAGGAGGTTTACTGAAATGTAAATGCACTTGGCAACTTCATTCCAAGAAATCGGGTGGTGTGTGCACCGTCTCCTTTTCACTCACAACTTTGTAGATTTTTATTTTCCCTTGTGTCCAGGCCAAGCTAGAGAAGGACAGCGTTGTTCAGAGTAGCATCCCAGGTGGGGAGAAGTGGGAAACAGGCACCGCATCTCCCGATTCCAAACTCGTCTCCAAGGGGAATCAGTTTTCAACCATTGCACCTCCTTGCACTCCAGCCCTGAGAGGGGGAAGGCAAACTTGGTTTGAAATGAATGTTTTCAATACATCGTCCCTTCAGGAAACCTCTAGAGACAGTTAATGGAGAACAAATGCATCCGACTAGTGGTCCCCAAAGTGTTTTCCAGAGATGATACATGCTATGGATGCTTTTCAAAGGCAAGTTTTGGTGATCAGACACATTTGGAAAAGGTACTCTGCCTTATAGGGTACAAGGCACCTTGGCCTAGTAAAGGTCTGGGAGTTCTAAAGTAAAGACATTCTGATTTAACCTCCCAGCTCCCAGCTTTCTTCCCGGAAGGCTCCTTTCCCAGCATGCCATGTCTTAGCCCCTTTAGGAGCAGCGTGTCACCAGCTGGCCTTTGAAAATACTGCCCAGAATCCAAAACCTGATTTTGAGTTTGCTTTGCACCTACTCGTGGTCCTAGACTAAGCCAGCATTTCTCACCCATTGATTCAGAGCTTTCAGAAAATGCAAATTCCCCAGCCCCGCCCCAGAGTGTCTGATTCTGTGTGTCTGAGCTGGTGCCAAGTTGTCTACATTTTTGAGAAGCCCTGTATGTGGTCTTTATGTTTCCAGAGGTTGAAAACCACTCTCCTTGGAAAGGTTTCTCAGTTCCACTTCTTTTTTCTAAGGCTGCAGTAGGTGTGTCCGCTTCATAATTCTTTCTGATGTTGCGCGTGGTTCCTAAAGGGACTTGGTTTCACGATGAAAGAACATTGATGTGACCTGATGCTCAGCCTCTGGGCCTCTCCCTTGGGGGCATGCCTGCCTGGGCCTGGCACCGCTCCTTGGCAGGTGTGGTGCTGGATGGTGCTGGAAGGGCGTAAATGGTAAATGGCAACGAAGAGGACTGCTGTCAAGGGTCCTGTTCCTGAGCACCTCACGTGGGTGCTGCTGACCGGGAAGTCTGCTCGGTCAGTAAGTGAGGATTTGGTAATGCGGTGTGGACCTGATGTTCCCTTGGAGAAATGCCCTCTGTTACGGTTCCCATCTTATATCTCATGGCCTGACATCTTCTAGAGTTTCTGCTCCTCCCCATCATACCGTGAGCAACCAGGCAGGAAGTAGCTGAGTCAGATTAGTGGTTTTAGAGTAACCACTCCGGGAATTAACACAGGATAGAGAAGCTACGTGGTGCAGCCACAGGCTGCTCAGCTGGATTTCTCTAAGAAAGGGCCCAGGCGAGAACGTAGGGCACTGAAAGCAAGTCAGATCCACCCGACCTACCTACGCCGCCAAGGCTGTGTGATGGCTGGTGGGAAAGGCCCCAGTAGCTGCATGTTTCATCAGAAGCAGGAAAATCAAGCTTGTCTGCATGTGGTTGATGAGGTGCCTTGATGAGGATCAGTTTTGGTCATTAGTCTTGCCGCAGAAATTGCACCACTAGTCACTCAAACGTAAAGCAGCCCCCTTCCTGTTCATTTAGGGCTGGAGGAGCTGCATTCTCTCTGTGGTGCTCTGAGTGATTCACCTAAGTGTGGGTCAGAGGAAAACAAGTGGGAACCAGTTTCTGCAGAGTGTTCCAAGCACAATGTAATTTATTTTACATATATAATTCCCTGATTTATTCTCTAGGATAGCCCCTGGAACTATTCATCATTAGTTTTTTAAATAAAGAGGAGACATGGCAGCTCGGAGGGAGAAGTTGTCCAGCGGTACACAGATAGAGAGTGATGGGGCCGGAATTCAAATTTAAATCAGTTCAAGTCTGAAGTCCACTCCGATGTTCCCCCGGCCCATCGTGCTGTCTGTTGCTGGTACGCATGGCAGTGGTGCCTCACTCTTGCATCTGAGTATCTTTGCAGTTGAGCAGGATAACAAGCTCTTAATAAAAAATAAAGGGATGGCTTACAATGCTTTATTGCTTATTCTCTAGTGCTACAGTCATGAACTGAAAATGCTTTCTGTTACCAGTCATTCTGGGACAAACTCTGAAGGAAAAGAATATGGTTGCAGGGGATCGATTTATTTTTCTCTGCTGAGTTTATTTAGGCTACGCGTCTTCGGATTTTATAAATAAGCATTTGGTTTTTGAATAAGCAATTAATTGTTCACTAGCAGCGGGTCTCACATCTAGAATTTAGTGGCATTAGCTAGAACTTTATAATGACATAAACATTTTCCTGGAGGAAATAGAAATCACCATGTGATGTAAAGCTAACATTAGCAAAATAAACATTAATCCAAGGTTGACTGTTAGCTGAAGTTTTCTCTTAATTCAAAATCCAAGCTGAGCCCTACTCTGTAAAAAAAGAAAAAACTTTATTACCGCTCAGTTTGAAATTCTGATGGGAAAATCACCATAGACTTGCAAAAATGCAGTATGAGTAATATTAACTGTCTCCATAATTTAATTACAGAACACAAAATACTATTGCCCGGGAGGCACAGGACTGTAAGCTTCCAGGTTTAAGGGTCACGGATTTCTCAAATATTAGCTCTGGCTGTGGTGATCATTTAGTTTGACTCTTATGTTCTATAGGTGATTAAAGTATAGAGGTTGAGTGACCTTTCCAAAGTCCCGAGGCCGGTGTCGCCATAGATAGTGTTGCCTTTAACTGGAGTATTTCTAAGAAACGCTTCAGCCAAGGCTATTAATGTAGCAGACTATTAGGCTTGGCCCACTTTGTGCTTCTAATGTGTCATTTAATCATAACCGAGCAACACGAACACATCCCAAAGCTGCAGACTGCGTAGAGTGACAGTTGTCAGTGTTCAGCCTCATTGAGTTGTGTTCTGTCAAACCCAAAGTAAAAGCAGGTGGCCAGCAGAATTTGTAAACCTTTGGAATTTTATTCCAATTGTTCAGTTACTGCAGAGCAGTCACAGGGTTTTTATTGGCAGTTTCCACCTAAGTATGGAGGCTGTGTGGCTTGTCTAGTGCAAGGTAGCGGGAAGGGAACCGGAGAATGTACATAAGCTGAAACCCAATGCCTGCAAGTGAGCGTAATCCAAAGCAAGACCTATAATTGAAGTAATTGGATTTGTAGTGGTTGACAGTTTTAATGGAAATTGAATGGAGTTCTCTGCGGTTATGCTGTTCTGAATACTTGCTTCTTGTTAACAGAATGGACTGAGACATTCATAGCCTGGTAAGTTTTGAGAAAAGGTCACTTAGCATGAGATCAAATGACCTTACTTTTATTGTCATGTTAGAGACTGGTTTGATATGATATATACTTCATAGGTTTGTATTGGGTTCAGTGCGGCTTAGAATTTTTTCTCTCCAAAGTATGTGTGTCCTTGTCAGTGTCTGCCCTCTGTGGTCTAATTTGGCTGTTGGGCCACTCCATTCAATAAGACTTCCAGCTGAAAACCTTTGGAGGCATCGCACAACAGTTCTTCAGAGTTAGCATGTTAGTCAAAACTCTTTCTACTACAAGATATAAAAAGCCCAGTTTGTAATGGCTCAAGCAAAAAGGGGAATGTATTAGTTTATATAAACATTCAGGGGGTGCAACTGGATTCTGGGATTCCTTGATTCAGGGATTCAGAGTTTTAGGCTCTACTCTACGTTGGCTTCATTTTAGGTAATAGCAAAAGTTACAGCCTCTCTAGATCTAAGTATAGTTGAAGGGTGAGCATGCTTCTCAACGTTTGAGCAAATCCCAAGAATGACTCTCATTGGCTTTGATTGGGTTATGTTTCCATCTCTAAACCAATCACTAGGCCATTGGGGAGTAGAGGGGAATTACTCAGTTAACCAGGTCTTGGTCATGTATATCACTCTTGAAGCTGGATGATTTTCTTCAATGTGAGCTAAAGAAAAATGTTGGCTTTAGTGGATGCTCTCAGGATCTTTAAATTAAAATATCAGGACTTTAAGGGAAAATGCATAACAGGGTTTCTTTTCCTCAGCCTGCACACTACAATGTCATTAATGTGCATTACAGATTTTGAATGGTCTAAGAAGTCACATTCTTCTATTTTGCTCTCATTTACCAGGACAATCTCTAAAATTCTCAAGTCAATAGGGACACCTAGTCAGCTGTAGTGCCTAGTAGCAGTGATGGGCTTCTTGAGGAAGGGCTAAGTGACAGGACACTAGTGTTTTCAAGCCTCATTATTTTGTCCCAGCATTTCCAGGACTCATTTGGGTAAGTTACATCACTCATGCAGAATCTGGGCTGGTAGATTATTGTCATAAAAGTGTCTTTAAGCTTTTGCATCTGATTTTTTCCTGTTAACTAGGATGAATAATTTTCCAAGTTGCTGGAAAATCAGAATAAATTTCTGAATCTTCTGAAATTATGATGAGCTCACCACTCTTAAATATCGACAATAGCAGCTCTGTGTCTGCATGTTAAAAGATCAATCTCATCACACCAGAGTAATAACTCATTTTTATTTTCTACTTAATGGACCTTGATTTCCTAGAAAGTCAAATTATGAGAGTATATTGGTATACTGATGATACTCAATAGTTGATGTATTTTTATATTCACTTTTGGACTTAGAGAAGCATCAGATCTTTTTATCTTTATAAAGTATACTAGAGGCCCAGTGCATGAAATTCATGCACAAGTAGGGTCCCTAGGCCTGGCCAGCAATCAGGGCCGATATGTGGGGTGACCAGCAGGGTGATCAGGGGGTCCCTGCTGGCACCCACCTTGGCTGGCCTGAGGGCTGGGGGCAGCTCCTGTATTGAGATTCTGCATCATAGCGACTGGTCATTCCATTGGTTGTTCCGTGGTTCAGTAGATTTGCATATTAGGCTTTTATTATATAGGATGACAAGTTTTTAAGACTAAAAAAGAGCTTGCCAGTGTGGTTTAGTTGGCTAGGCATCATCCCATGCACCAAAAGGTTGCTGGTTCCATTCCCTGTCAGGGCACTTGCCCAGATTGTGGGCTTGGTCCCCAATGGGGAATGGGAGGGGGGTAGGGCTGTAAGAGGCAGTTGATCAATGTTCCTATCTCACATTAGTGTTTCTCTCTCTTTCTCCCTCTCTCCTTCCCTTCCTCTTGCTCTAAAAAATCAATTTAAAAAATCTTAAAAAAACCTAAAAAGACAGAAAGAAAATAATAAAAGTTGATATCTTACAGAATTTTGCCGCAAACTAATAAAAAAATTAACATTGAGATTTAAGAGGGCATGATCTGACCTTTTATCCTTAATTTCACTTAAAGGGAAGTGAGTGAAAGAAGTTATCAACAGTTCATAACTGAGCATGAAACTGTGAGTCAGGCCTAAATGTGCGTTTTTTATGTCTGCTATTCCTACCTCTCCACACTCCCCCTAGTCCTGGATGCTTCTATGGCTTTCTGTATGTAATTGGTTTTTAGAAGTTTTGCTGTGATGGGCTTTCAGTGTGTTTTCTTTATATTTTCCTTAATTATGGTTCATGGAGCTTTTTGTATCTGTGGCTCGATATCTTTAATCAGTTTTGGAAAACTCTTGGTGACTGTTTCTACAGCTATTGCTTTTATCTTCTTTCTCCTTTTGAGATTCCAATTATATGTATGTTATTTCTTTTATCCATATCTCATGTGCCCCTTGAACCGTTTTCTGTATTTTGAATTTTTTTCTTTCTGTCCTCCTATTTGGATGTTTTCTGCCTGATACCTTTTCCACTTTAGAAAACCCCTCTGGACTATTTCTAATCTGCTGTTAGACTCAACTATTGGATTTTTATTTCAATTATTATATTTCCATTTGATTCTTTCTCATAGATTCCAGATATCTAATAAAATTCTCCATCTATAATCTATTTTCTTAAACATATTTCTATTAAAATGTCTTGTAATTGCAATGTCTAGATTACCTAGATATTGCATCTGGAGTCTGTATATTATCCATTTTTTTCTCCTCTTAGTTTTTGATCATTGTTTTCCTATCTTGTCATGCTTTGTAATTTTTTTATTTCAAATATATATATTTTTTTATTACATAAAGTTTTACAAAGATTAGTACATATATCTCTTTTTCCCCCAGCCCTTCCCCCAGCCTCCTCTACCCCCCAGTGTTTTGTGTCCATTAGTTATGCTTAAATGCATGCACCAAAGTCCCTTGGCTGATCTGTTACCCCCCCCTCCGCCAATGTTCCTGTCCTTGTTGCTGTAATTTGACAGTCTGTTTGATGCTGCTCTGCCTCTGTATCCATTTTTGTTCACCAGTATATAATGGTTATTATTATCCATAGATGAGTGAGGACATGTGG
>PVJC01039962.1:0-16012 GCA_004026665.1 Murina feae | reverse complement strand
CTTGTGTATTCCTTCAAAAAGTATCTATTTAGGTCCGTTGCCCATTTTTTGATTGGGTTGTTTATGTTTCTTTTGTTAAGTTGTATGAGTTCCCTGTAAATGTTAGAGATTAAACCCTTATCGGTGATAACATTGGCAAATACGTTCTCCCATGCAGTGGGCTTTCTTGTTATTTTGTTGATGGTTTCTTTTGCTGTGCAAAAGCTTTTTATTTTGATGTAGTCCCATTTGTTTATTTTCTTTTTAGTTTCCATTGCCCTAGGAGATTTATCGGTGAAGAAATTGCTTCGACATGTCTGAGATTTTGCTGCCTGTGGATTCCTCTAGTATTTTTATGGTATTATGTCTTATGTTTAAGTTCTTTATCCATTTTGAGTTTATTTTTGTATATGGTGTAAGTTGGTGGTCTAGTTTCATTTTTTTGTATGTATCTGTCCAGTTTTCCCAACACCAAGCAATGGTGTTCTTTTTCCATAATGGTGTGCATCTAGCACAGGAACCTAGAATGCCATTTTGGAAGGCACATCACACAAAGCTTTTCTTGTTGCATTGCATAGCAATTTCCACAGGAGTGCGCACGTGCAGTGTTGATGTATATTGGTGTGTGCATTTTTGGAGAACCAGGGGACACTTTTCTGTTAAAACTCAGTAAACAGTGAGATACTTTGGACATTTTATTGAGTGGGATATAAATATCTCTAGGATACTCTGGAAGGTTTGTGCTTAAGGTAGCCTGTTGAGTTAGGAAAACAGGGTATTTTGCAAGGTTGGCTCCCCCTCCCCCCCCACTTTGGTTCTTTTATCCTGAGCTATTAAAATTTCCTTTTTGAACATAAAAGAAACTTGTCAGCTCACAGCACTCACCAAAGATGTTTTCTTGGAATGACTGAGTCTCTTACTGGTAAGCATACATATGTTATGGCTAATGTTTGAACTCTGGCTCATTTGGAGGGGTTAAATTTTGAAAGATGCAACAAAATTACTTTTCCCCCATATTAACCACTATTAAAAGCTAACTCATAAGTTTTTCATGTTTAAAGACCATGTTTGTACTCCCACTTCCCAGAATAAGCAGTTCCAGGAGAGTTTTCTCACTGAAGTGTGGGCTTCCTATGCTTTTGAATTGCAAAGCTTTGCAGTACCGTTTCAGTAATGTATCTTTGGAAAGGCCTCAGCATTCTTGGGAATTAAAAAGCACTCCATGAACACAGGGCAACATTAGCATATTCATAACAAAATTTTAGTCACTCTTTATTATGAATAAGAAGTAGAAAATAAGTATTGGCAACAACAAAAGATGGGAAGTTGAAAGGTTAGGTTAGCTATTCTGGAAGTTTCACTGGGCCCATAAAATGGTATTACTGCTCATATTCTCTGAACATGGCATCTGCCTATGAGCTGACCTGCCAGTAGCCACCATCACAATGGCCATGAAAGGCTGGCTTGGGGAAATGCACAGAGTGAAATTTCTGAAATGTCCCTTTTCCTACCACATGTCCAGTACATTCTCTCCCTGGAGATTTTTAGTAGGAGGTGACTACGGGCTGAAAATCTGCATCATCTCTACAGGAGTCCTTTTAGTTTATTTCTCTCCCAGGTAACAAGAGTAGAGAGGGGAGAAGGAATTGTGACTATAGGTAAAACAAAAGATTGGTTATCAGGGAGCAGTCACATCCATAGAGCTGCAAGTGGAGACCGAAGATGATTTCAGATGAAAACTGGGCAGATTAATGTGCATTGACCCCAGGTAACAGCTATTTACTGGCAGAGCAGGAACAAGAAGAAGGCCTGCCTCCCTGAAAGGTCTCCTTCCTTCACACAGAGACTCTCCTTGGCCCTCTGGGCTTCCTGAAGCAGAGCTTTGAAGCCTTCTCACCCCCAGAGGGCAGTTTCTGGTTGGAGGCTAGAAGGGTGATAGCCTTCTCTCTCCCCTCAGCCTCCATCCAGTTCAAGGGCCCTGAATTCCAATGGTTGTGGAGAGGGGAGAAGGGTCAGCATGCTCAAGACCCAGCCTGGCTCCACTCTCCCATGGACTCCTTCCTGCTGTGGCTTCTGTCTCCTGCCCACTATCTGAGGGGGGACTTCTGAGTTCAAGTTTGAAGAGGGATAGTCCAACTGACTTGATTAAAAATTAACCTCTCTGTCCATGTTAGGGCCACCAATCACACTGTGGTTTGGGGACCTGGGCTCCAGCTGCCCAGCCCCAGTTGAGTCACCTGTAGCTGGAGGTGAGGGTGAGGACAGAGATAGGTGGCCAGGGGTGACTGGTTTTATTTTCCTTCCCTCCTTACTGTAAAGTGGCAGAGGGGACATTCCAACTCCAATCTGCCCTGTCCCTCTGGGTCCTGGGCCCACATACTTCCTTCAATCCTATCCCCACCCTCCTCCCTCTACTCCACCCCTAGTTTAAAGGGAAAGAGTCCCCAGCACTTGCCCATGATCTGCCAAGGGAGAGCCTGTCTTAGGACTTTGAAACAAAAGAAGACCTTCTAAAAGCAAAAAACACAAAGCCCTCCTGGTTCAGATGACTAGTTGTCAGTTAGGTCTGCCTCAGTTTGCACCTCCCAGGTGTCAGGGAGTAGACCAGCCATCTCTAGGGCATTCCATTTAGGAATGCATGCACACTGCCTTAGACAGCCATCAGAGCCTTCTGAGTCAGGAGCAGAGAAACCAAGCTGGGGAGGGTCACCCCCTCTGGATTCTCTCAGGAGGCTCCAGGCTGCTCCCCTGCCCTCTCATCAGAGCTTCCCTCTGTTTATCCTCCCAGAATTTCCTAAGCACCACCCATTTAATCCCACCCTCACCTTCAACAGATAGGTGAGACCTAGGGAACAAGAAAATGCTACAGATAAGGGGGGCTCAGGTCTGGAGTCTTGGAGACCATAGTAAACTGTGGGATCAGGTGGGGAACCCCATTGATGGGGGCATGGAGTCAGGTCAGTTAAGTTCATCAAACATTTTGGGCACCAACTCCAGGTCATGTTCTGGACTGGATATAAGGAACATGAACCTGTTCGGTTCTCTCCTGTCCACACAGTTGCTATTGAAACCCTCACTTCTGTCCTCAAGCTTTTGTCTGAGTCACCACCCACCCCTGCCTATCCCATCATTACCCACTGTGGGACTGTTGTTTCCAGCACAAAGAAATGGAGCTGAGACTCCCTAAGCCTAGGGAGGGTGGCTGTCCTTTCCTCATCCCTCACCTAGACAGGGCCCACCCTCCACCCCTAAGGAACTGGGCTCTGTAGTACTGACCACTCTCCGTTCTTTCTCCTGCACCACAACCTCTGCCTCTGTGCAGGATTCTTCCCCTCTGTTCTTAATTATCCTCAAGTGCTCCTCACCCAGAACAGCAGCAGCAAAAACCAAATCACCCCACGGTAGCCTCTGTTCTGTTTCCCTTCCTTGTCTTGAAAATGTTGTCCACCCTGTGTTTCTGCTTCCTTCCTCCTCCCCTTTCCCTTCCTTGCTGGGAAGCAAGCCTGGCAGAGGGCAGCAGAGGATAGCATGACTGCATCCAGCAAGTCGCTTGCAAGCTCGCAGCTTCTGCAAAGCTCTTCCTGCGGGGCCCCACTGCCTCCCTCTGCACCTAGTGCTCCTCGTAGGACACATCCTAGTGTATGAACTGATTTCTTTCATCGGCTCTACCACCACGGGCTTGTCAGTACCTCTCTAGGGACACTTAATCTAAGTCCCTAGTTCTGTTCCTGACCCACAGTAAGCATTCAGAAACATTTAAGTGAAATGATGGAAGGCATGCTGTCTGCTTTGGGGATGTGCCTTCTCTTGCAAGAGACAAGCTGTAGTCACCTGTTATAAATATAATGTGTAAAGTGTTGGAAAAGATGCAAATATTACCCAGGCCTGGGAGTGTGGAGGAGGAACCCAGTGTGTGAGCTTGACTTGTTGTGGGAGTGACAACCCCTTGCCTGTGAGGCTGCCTGCTCGTGGCAGTGCACCAAACAGTCCCTGGGACAGACAGCACTGGCAGCTGGTTAATGCTCTGCCTTTACTTAGAATGTAAATGCATCTGTGTTTGTATGAATAAATATACAATTCAATAGTTATATGTGACACTGGAGAGGGAGAATGGCCTGGTGGCAACGTCATCTGGCAGCTCTTAGCACCAACAAGTGCACGGTGCCTCCTTCTTTTCAGTACAGGTCCAGGGCCCATTTTTATGAAAAAAGAAGTCCCTGTCACAGGCTGGGGAGTTGCTTACACGTCCCAGATCTGCTTGGCTTTGTCCTTCTTAGCTGTGTGGTCTCAATTCTCTGTTCCTCAGGCCCGTGACTTGTAGAGCGGGGGTAAGAATAGCTTGTACCTTATGGGGTGGTTGTGAGCATTAAATAAATTAACGTGAGTAATACAGATCAGCACTTGGGACAGGGCCTGGCCTATAAAGATCTGGTAGGCACCAAGCTTTTACTATCTCTGTGATCTGGGGCCTTTGTTATCCTCTCTGTATGGCGCTCAGCTCTGTACATGTACAAACCCTTCTATAAGATGTGGAAAATGCCAGTTGGTGGCTTCGTAGGGGCCATGGATTAGGGATGGGTGCTGCTTGGGGTTAAGAGTGCCAGATGTAGCAAATGAAAATACAGGACATGCAGTTAAATTTTAATTTCAGATAAATGGCAACTGATGTTTCAGTTTAATATGTCCAATGTAATAGTTGGGACATATTTACACAAAAAAAGTGTGTTGCACACTACTGCAGGTTTCTCAGAGCCTGGCCATCTGACCTGGTAGCCTGTGTTTGGCCCTGGTGGAGGAACAGGCAGGAGCCAGGATGTAAAACCTAATGGCCCAACTCCTGTCTCTAAGTCTGGCCTCTTTTGGCTTTGGGCCTTGGCCAGGACTGTTCCCTGTGTCTCTCCAGTGCCCGCCCAGCATCACGCGACACAGAGCAGGCATGCAGGGGAAACTGCGTTGATGCACTGGCTGGCTGGCTGAATCAATGAGAGGTTATGGTGGGCCTGTGGCTTATGGGGTGTGATTTGAGGGCTGTGGAAGGCTTCATCCTCAATATTTCTAGCTCAGGTTTCCCTGGAGGTCTACAGACTTTACCACCAGAGAACCAGTCCTCTGAACCTTCTGTCCCTGGAGCTTCTTTCAAAGTAGAGTGGCCTGTCCACAGACATTAAGCCGCCAGCAGCCATCATGTTGGCTGCCTGTGTGGGGATGTGGTTAGGTGGGGGTGTTGAGGGCTCCTGGATGTGAGTCCCATCTCCACTCACTAAAGTAGACGTTTTTTCTCCCTATATTTTCTCATCTTCCATTTCGCCTGGTTGCCTCAAAGCAGTTATGCATGCCCTGGTACAAGACTAGACACATGACAAGCGTGTGCCTTTGGGACCAAGGGAAGGGAGAGAGATGGGTTCCCCCAGAATGAACTGGGCCAGAGGGAGGAGCTGGGAACTATATGGTGAAAGCAAATTTGGAAAATAGCAGCAGGTCAAAGGAGCTTTCTGGCTTCTTCCTGGGAGGTAAGGGTGATGTGATCCTGGAGGGACCACAGTATCTCAGTAGTAAATAGAATAGACAGATCAACAACAACACCATTGTTTATTGAGTGCTCCATGCCTGGCACTGTCCCACGTACCTTATAGGAATTATCTCACTGTAGAGGGGCTACTTCTACTCTTCCATCAGAAAGTTGAGGGCTGGACTGTTGAACTCAGAAACCACCAGAAAGTTTTCTTCGAAGCCTCAGTTTGTGTAAGATCCTGGGTGAGAGACGAGGCTTGTAGAGTGACTGAGGGTAAATTTATTCAAGCCAGAAGTAACGGAGCCTTGAACTTGAATTTGAGTCAATTTAAAGAAAAAGAAATGTGATACTCGGTTTGCCAGCTTAAATGCAAACTCCTATGCAGCACTCCTTTCTTATAGACACTCATTGTTTTGACTCTACTTTGCTCGGCCTGACCTGGCTCTGGCAGGTGCCAGGAGGAGAGTGCCTGCCCTCCCAAGGTGAGGCTGGAGGAGGGTTAAACTGGACTTAGTCCTGTAACTGTCAGCTCCCCCGGGGATGGGAGAAGGAATAGCTGCTTATGTGCAGGCACAAGTATGTGCCCCAGTGCTTAGAGCTGCGCTTCCCAGCAGGGCTCTGAGTAGTATCTCTGAGGCCAATGGGGGCAATGCCAGCCTGTGTGCCGCCTCAGCATCTCGAGGAACTTATCAAAACACACAGAGTCTGATGCAAACGCTGAAGGTTCCGGTTCAGTGGGCCTGGGTGGAACTCCAGGAACCTGTATTTTGGAAAGCACCCCCAAAAATTTTGATAAGGGGTAGGTAGGTTTGGGGAACCACTGATTCAGGCCCACCTCCTACCAGTTCAAGATGCCTCCCTGTCCCAGCCCCCTGTCCATAGCTTGTCCATCTGTAGTTTGGACATTTTCAGTGACAGGGAGCTCCTTGCTTCACAGGCTTGTGTGGTCGGCTGTTTTTATTGCTCAAAAGTTCTTTCTTACACTGAGCCAAAGGTTGGCCTCCCACTGCCGTTTCCCTTTCCCAGCACTGCCTTCCCTGCTAACCCTTCACCTGAGAGCCAGCGCCTGCAACCTGCTCATGCCAAAGACTCCCAGAGAGAACTGCCACTGGTGCCCGTTTACAGGTTGACAGCCAAACCTGAGTCTTTCCCCACAATGGGTCTGGTCGGGAGAAAAAGCAGAGATGCCGCCCTCTCCCTGTGCAGACACTGCCCTCAGGGAAAGCTGCTGAGGTGGAAAAGCCCGCAAAACAAAAGGACAAAACACAAGGACAAGGACGTGCAGAGTAGTACTAGCCTCACTCTCACGAGAGCCTAATGCCACAATGGCTTGGACTCTTTTCATTTTAATTATCTTAACATTTTTATTCAGTTGCAACCAGTGCTTTATATTCTGTTATTTTCATAAAGCACCATTTTTTTTTTTTACATCTCTGCATAGTCTTTCTAATTATCATTATAATGAGCACACAGCTTGGCATCCTGCAGCCTGGGTTCCAATTCCTGGCTTCTGCCAACACACTGCGGGCACCCAGGCAGCCACTGCTCCTCTCCATTCGCTGGTCGTGTTGGGCTGCACCAGCCCCTTATGTTCACTTTCTTGCTTTATCCTTCAATGCCTGTGCCCTCACCATGCTGCTTCCCTGCTACTTGGAGCAGTGATAGAATGTTACACCCTTAGGACATTGTCCATGGGGACCATAAAAGCAGCTGTTTTAGATGTTACCTGTTAGACTACCCTTTGCTAATAATCACCACCATTTACGGAGCTAGGCTACCATGGCCTACTCTGGGCTGTGCATCTGGCATACATTATCTCAGGCCATTCTCAGAGCAACCTATGAGACAGTCATACACAGCTCCATGTTACAAATGGGAAAAGTGAGGCTCAGAGAGGTTCAGCAAGTTAGCCAAGATTACACAGCCATTATAAGACAGAGCAGGGATTGAGTCTTAGGTCAATAAAACTTCTAAGCCTAGGCTTATGCCCTGCTGACACTCTAGGAGTCTGATCTGGCTCCCTGTGTATTTGCCCTTATAAAAATTAGTTGCAGCAAACCTTGATGATTTCATACTTCTCTACTCCAGGCTTAGAGACATGCTTTCTCTCTCTTGCAGGGGAAAGACATTTCTTCTCAGCCCATTCTTATAGACTGAGCAATTGAGGCACGGACACAGGAGGTCACTAGGCCAGAGAAGGGTGGAGGATGGGAACTCAGACCTTACAGAGAGCAGGCCAAGGTGAGAATGGGGTCATCAGAGGGAGGTGCCTGTAGTGGGCAGGTCTGTCTGCAGTTCAGCTCCTGTAAACTCCTGGGACCAGAGTCAAACCATCCCACCCCTGCACCTTCTCCAGGAATACCCTTCGCCCAGGCCGTGCCCACACCACCCTCCTCCCTGGCCTCTCCTGACCATACCCACCAAGGCAATCACACACTCCTCTGAACTCCTCAGCAATTATAACTTCAGTAATTCACTTGGCAATTAATCATACCCTGCCTAGTGACATCTCTTCTGTTCCGTGTCGAGCTGTTATTTCGAAGTGCAATTGTTTCACTTCCCAGGAGCAACAGATGCCGCCTTGCTAATCTAGATGGGTTTTTTTAGTTTATTTCCTGACAGTCAATCAAACCAAGAGGATAAGTTTGAAGCCCCCAAGAGGGTGGGGGAAGGGCGGGGGTCAGCAGGGGTCCTTACTGCAGAGGTGGTGGGAGCCCAGCTAGGAACCCTGCTGACAACAGTTCCTTGAAGAGTTAGACAGTCTGCGATGCTTCTCGCTTCTCAGCATCCTTTCCTCCTGATTCCCAGGCAATGAAGCAGCTCTGGATACAATCAGCCTCAGGAATTTTCCATGCGTTTGTACCATCCTCTGGACTGCATGCACTTCCTGTGGGCAGAGGCCTTTCATTCTGTTTCCACTGAGCCTTCTTAGCATGATGTAGCCAACTCTGAAATTAGAAAGAGAGTCTGGACTGGAGCCTTGGTTTCAGCTGTAAGCCTAGATAGGTCATTGCCCCTACGGATCTGCTTTACCTTCCAGTTGCTAAGGCCACATCCAAAGACATATTATCAACTTTTTTTTTTTGCACCCCTGTATTTTTTTTTGCATTCAGGGTCCCTGTGCCTTTGCTCTCCCCAGGTATCCTCCTGGGATTAATACTACTTTCAGCACATGTATATTTCAAACACACATCAGATCTGGAAACTTCTTGAGCAATCTAGTGGCCCTGTTGCACTTAGAAGAACAGCTGGCAGTTACAGGGGCCCATAAACCTACAGGGTATGGTCTCGTCACCTCTCCAGCCTCACCTCCTGTTGTTTGACTGCATGGCTCAGCCACAGTGCAAGCAGCTAACTTTCTTTGGATTGCTCTGCCCCCAGGTACCTACATGGTTTGAGTTTTCACCTTCTTCACATGATGTTTAAACTTTCTCCATCAGCCCCCACCCCAGGACTCCTTTTCTTGTTCTGCTGTTGTTGTTGTTTTTCAGTTCACTTAACACTTTTCATTTATCCTGTAACTTATTTATTCTCCCTTCTACATGTTCTCCTCCATCCCTGCCATATCCCTGATTTCTAGAACCATGTCTGGCTTGATGGATGAATGAATGAATGAATGAATGAATGAATGAATGGGAATGAGTGCCTGAGGTCCCCACAGCACTCATACCTGCTCGGGTGAGTGAAGGCATGGCAGTCTTGAGGAGGGAGGGTGGTCGGCTACCATGCTGCTGAAACTCCAAGGCCTTTCCCTCTCATCCTATATCGTAAAGACACATCTCTCCCCTGCCAGCACTTTCAGTTCAAAAATCAGTGAAACAGGGCATCTCTCTTGCTCTCTGAGAGCCATGGTTTTGAGCAAATGCTGCCAGGCCAGCTCTCCCTTAAGGTTGTGAGGTTCTGCACCATTGGTTGAGGCTGGAGACTTAAGGAACCAGGGTGCTTTTCCTGTCTCAGAGTAAGGAGCAAGGGTGTCTGCCCACTGGCAGAGCAACCTGCACTGCCAAGTCTGATGGGAGGGCAGACAGGGTAACTGGAGGGAGGCAGAGCCAGCTGCAGATGGGGACTCCCAGATTGTCCCAGGGAGACAGATGTGGGGAGATGGGACAGAAGCACATGGAGATGTCTCCCCCAGACAGGTAAGATGGCAGTAGATTGGGACCATCTGTGCTGTTGTAAGATGTTCAAAGTAGAGCCAGATTCCCAGCACAATGAAAACAACCCTTCGAAGGGAGGAGAGAGAGAAGAAAACAAACACAGCAGCCAGCAACCTGCATGCACACGCACACCTCATCTAATCATAAAAACATATTCCAGACAGTTGCAGAGTTGCCTTTGGGAGGGATGTTTGAAATGTGCATGTACATTGTGAAATGTTAGTTGTCAGGCCTCTCAGGAAGTCGCTCTGCCTGAACAGTCGCTCTGTCATCCCATGAATGTTGAAAAGACAATTTTTATAAGACAAAGCCAAACAGAACTGGTGACACTTGTTCTTAAAGGCCTTTCCCTATTTTCTCTTCCTTATGATCACCCACACCAGCTGCATTTCTCTCACTCCCCTAAGACACCATGGCTCTTCTGGAAGCTTGGAGGGCATTCTTCTCATTACATGGGGTCAGGAGTACAAGATAATTGTGGGGACAGGCCTGACTTCAGGTGTTGTAGGAGAACACAAAAGTGTGGAGCTGAAGAGCCGCATAGGGAATCCACTTCCTACAGGGCTGGTGAGCTCATCCCTGAGCATTTCAGGCCTCAGTTTTCTTGTCTGTGTAATGGGAATGATAGCGATCACATCTCAGGGCTATGATGGAGGTAAGTGGATGATGAGTATCAGGTCCCTGATAAAGACTTTGCCATGAGGACCCTTTTCTTCATGATCATGGACCTGGATCAGTCCTTTTAACAAGAAATTGAGGAGCTGAGAGGTTAAGTGCCCAGTTGGGGTGCCCCCACACTACTTGCACCAGCTATGGAAGAGTCTGGGTGCCCAGTATGTACCTGGATGTGTGGCGGTCCTTGTAGCCCTGAGTCACCCCCTGCACCAGCACAGGCACTCAAGCAGGCAGGAATTGGTTCAGGGCAGGGCTGCATGGGTCCTAGCTCTGACCCAAAAGCTTCTCTTTTTTAAAAAAAATTTTATTGATTTTTTTACAGAGAGGAAGGAAGAGGGATAGAGTTAGAAACATTAATGAGAGAGAAACACCGATCAGCTGCCTCCTGCACACCCCACACTGGGAATGTGCCCACAACCAAGGTACATGCCCTTGACCGGAATCGAACCTGAGACATCTCAGTCCGCAGGCCAAAGCTCTATCCGCTGAGCCAAACCGGTTAGGGCCTAAAAGCTTCTTTCTGGTGGAACATTTCCTTCCAACTAATAATCATTATTTTTCTCCAGGCAAATAGAAGCTGACTTCTGAGCACCAGCAGCAGACAGTAATAGTGGGTTATCGACATATAGGGAGCACTTAATTGGCCACAGACACACAGGCTCCCCGATGGATGAGGGCTATGCTATTGATTATTGGAAGCCCTTCAAGCCTTCCCAGAGGGTCTCCCTGCTCTATTTCTCTCCTGGGCAGGGCTCAAACAGCACCGTAAGTGATCAACTGGACTGTAGGAGGACTATGCCCGGTGCCCCAAACCCCAAGGGGAAGGGCCATAAGGAACATGACACACATCAAACATGACAAACTAGCCACAAATCCTGGATATACAACTCACAATTCTTGTGTTTGCAAAACAGCAAACTTTGTGTCAGATGGAAAATCACCACTGCAGAAGTGCTACCCCCATCCGTTCTCATCCCTTGGGAGCCAGAGTCAGTCTGAAAGAGCTCTCTGGCTGAGCCCAGGATCCTTGTCTGGCTGAGCCCAGGGTCCTTGGAGCAGAAGAAAGAGGGTGACCACTGTCCACTCAGGCTGCACTGCACGGCTGGAGCCTGGAGGGACAGCACAGAGGGACCTGGGAGGCCAGACAGGAGGATGGACCAGCACAATTGTTTGTTACACCAAATGCTCATGGTTTTTTTTATTATTTCACTTTACAACCTAAGGAAAAATATCTATTTTTTAAATTTCTTTATTAAGTTATTACATATGTGTCCTTATCCCCACATTACTCCCTATCCCCCCACTCTGCCCTCACCCCCCTATTGTCTGTATCCATTGGTTAGGCCTATATGCATGCATATAAGTCATTTGGTTGTTCTCTCCCCCTTACCCCTAGCCTCCCCTACCTTCCCTCTGAGATTTGAGGGTCTGATCGATGCTTCTCTGTCTCTGGATCTCTTTTTGTTTCTCAGTTTATGTTGTTCATTATAATCCACAAATGAGATCATGTAATATTTATCTTTCTTTGACTGGCTTATTTCACTTAGCATAATGCTCTCCAGTTCCATCCATGCTGTTGCAAATGGTAAGAATTCCCTCTTTTTTACTGCAGTGTAGTATTCCATTGTGTAGATGTACCACAGTTTTCTAATCCATTCATCTGCTGATGGGCACCTAGGCTGTTTCCAGATCTTAGCTATTGTAAATTGTGCCGCTATGAACATAGGGGTGCATATATCCTTTCTGATTGGTGTTTTTAGTACATCTTTTTTCAAAAAACAATTTTAAATCGAGGTGACATCAGTTAATAACATTATGATATAAGTCTCAGGTGTACAACACTGTAACTTGCTATCTGTGTGCTCACCAGCAGTGTCGTGTTTCCACCTGTCACCACAGTTTGCCTGGTTCTCATTGCTCTTTCCTACCGTGAACCACAGGCACGGCCACCAAGTGCCAGCCACCCACAGAGCCACACACTGCACTGGATACAGGGACACAAGTGGGCAGTCCGGTCGGGAAACAGAAGAGCTATGCCCGGTTCTAACCCGCTTAACACTGCCAGGCATGTCTCTCTCTGCAGTTATTGCCTTATCAATGACTTATATCTGTCTCATAAGTGCTTTTAAATCCTGGTCTCTTGTGAGGCCTAAAGTCAAGAATTAACATTTCTTCCATGTAAATAGGAAACACTACAGAATGAGATGAGGTCGGTCTTATAAAAAATTGCTTTCTTGACTTTTAACCCTGCAGTCTTGCTATTTAATTCTACTTACAAGTCTCTCAGGAACCAGCCTGTAATTTCTTCAATGTGACAGGGGATTTTTAATGCAAACCATCCAACTCTCCAAATAGTGGCTCAGGTGAGCGGTGCCACGTCACTAAGTGAACCCAAAGTTACCTGAAGGAGAGAGGAGGGGTCTGAGGGAGAGTCCCATGGCTGTGGGCGTGTGCAGTGCCCCTGCCTCTCAATGAATCGCCCGGGCGCTGGGCACTTGGAAAGCCTTTCTCCGGGAAACCACAGTAGTGACGGAGAGGGTCGCATACTGAACCCACGATGTCTTCAAGGCAGCTCTGTGCACCTGCTCATCGCACTGCCATATGAGAAACATCTCCCCTGGGATGTCACACCTGTGGGCTGGCCTCAGGAGGCCTAGGAGTCAGACCTGGAGAGCAAGGCTCTGGAGGCCGCCCACGTGCTGGTTCTTGGTCTGTGGTGCGGAGGTGGGATTGATTCCAGGTGGTGGGGATGGAGGGCGGGCTCCGCTGAGGAGCAGGGAGAGAGGAAAAGACGTAAGCACCACTACCTTCCTCTTCTCCTGTCTCATGAATCCCAGCTTTCGGTTCCTTGTCTCAAGCCGCCCTCTTCCCCTCCCTCCTCCGCCCTCCGGGCTCTCCAGCCCTCAGCTGCTGCTCCAGACTTGGGCCAACTCCAGGGAAGGGAAGACGCACCCTCCTTTGCCACTCACAAGGGAAGGAAACACTCCAAACGTGCAGGAGCAAGGGCTCCCTTCTTCCGGGCAAGCAGCTTCTTGAAGCTTACAAAGAACCTTTCCGGTTGCTAAAGCAGTTAAAGTGTGAGTGTGCGCGTGTTTGCGCACGAGTGTGAGTGCACGTGCGTGTGTAGGGGGCACACGTAGCTTCAATACAGTCGCCTCACCTAGGTTACCTGGTGCCTTCCAAGTGTTCAAAATGATACAGCACCCACTCGACGCCGACGCACGGAGACGCCGACGCACGGAGACGCCGACGCAGAGACGCCCACGCGCAGAGACGCCCACTCACAGAGAGGCTGTGGAAGGGACTGCATCGGCTTCTTTGCTTTCCCTGCGATTTCCCTGCTCTCTTCCTCAGGCTCATTTCCCCAAACCATGAAGGTGTTCAGGATCCGGTTCCTCAGTGAGGAGAGAAGACCTCACTGCCCTCGCCTCCCGCAGCTGAGCAGACTCTCCTCCCGCGGACAGGCCTGTGTCACTCGTTCAGAAGACAGAGTGGGGATGACCACCAGGCCTCCCACAGAGGCTGTGCCCTCTGCCCTCCCTGCCCGGTGGCCCCTCTTCCCTCCACCTGCTCAGGACAATGGGTTTTTCTGCCTTTGCTTCATCCCCTTCCTCCCTGCTCACAGGAAACGGATGAGGTGCAGCTGGCACCGGGCCTTTGGGGACACAGCAGAAGTGGACAGACTGGCCCTGCGTTGTCCAGCGCTGCACGGGACTCCGAGCCCATGTGCATCCAGAGCTGCCGAGAGGAGGGATGGTTGGATGGAGGAGAGCTGCTGAGGCCGCGAGGACGTATTTATAGAACCAGGCCCAGAGAGCAGCACACTCAGAGCCCTGGAACCTTCCCTCGGCGCGAAGTTTCTAAACATAGAGCCGTGTGGCATCTGGTCCGAGACAAGGTACGCGAATTCCCTTTAAATCCACGGAGAATTTTCTAACAAATGTTGACCCGTCTCAGCCCTACTTCTCTCACCACCCGCTCGGCTCTGCCGCTGGTCTCACTTAGTGGTGGGTAGTAGTCCACTGGCAGGGAAACCCGGGAGCAGGCGGGTGAGCCACTTGCACGTGACACAACATCTCCGTGACTGAGCCAATCAAGGGCTAGAATCAGCAGCGGCGGAGGAAAGGGGAAGGTGGCTCGCACTTGTCATTCATGAACACGGTGACGTCTAGGTGATGTCTCATCTCCATGAAGCAGGGGTCAGAGTGCCCATTTTACAGGCGAAGAAGCTAAGGCTCAGGAACTTGCCTAACATTACTCATAAGTGATGGAGTGAAGATGCTAGGAAGGTGGAGGATGGTGGCCCTTGTCTCCAGATTTCAGATGTGCAGTTAACTCATTACCCCCAAAGCTAGTAGGTTTTAAGGCTGTGCTTGGTGACGCCTCCTTTCTCCCATCTTTGGCCCTGAAATGAGAACAATTTGTGCACACAGCTTCTGGGGGGGGGGGGGGGGGGGGGGGGGGGGGGGGGGGGGGCGTGGTGTGACAGAGCTTCCTCTATCCCAAGTGTGGGACTCCTCTCAGGTACCTATGAAATGCCTCACCCCTGCCTGTCCGTCACCCTGCACGAAATGAGGCCGTAAAGGGACGGTGGTGTGTGCTGACACCCTCTCTGTCTCATGAGAAGACACGTTGCTCCTCCATCCCTGTGATATGTGTTCTCTCCTGTGTGAGATGAGGATGTTGGGGCTTGCTGAGGCTGAGTGACTCGCTCAGTGTCCCACAGATAGTGAGAGGCCAGGCTGAGACCCCCACCTCTGGAGTGTCCGCCCAGGGTCAGTGCTCTTGCCTTCCTGCCCTGGCAGCCTGTGGGCGTGGTGGTGAGATCAGCGCTAGGTGCTCAGTCTGATGTGATTTCACCACTTCTCAGTCGACTGCTCCACATATGACGGCCTGGCCAGTGCAGTGGTAATAGGATTTGAAGGGGAAGGTGGCCCCGGACCGGCCCGGCCCAGCCCATTCGTCCCTCCCCCAGCACATGAAGCCTCCTTCCAGCCTAGTGTTTTGTTTTGTTTTGTTTTAAATATCTTTTTATTGATTTCACAAAGGGAGGGAGAGGTAGAAACGTCAATGATGAGAGAGGATCATTGATTGGCTGCCTCCTGCATGCCCCCACTGGGGATTGAATGTGTGTTCTTGAGTGGAATTGAACCTGGACCCTTTAGTCCACAGGCTGATACTCTATCCACTGAGCCAAACTGGCTAGGTCCCACCCTAGTGTTTGAACATGGAGCTGGGTAGCCAGGGTGCTGGGTGGGTGGCCTGCCCCTCTCTGACCTCTGGAGGCTGGGACCACTGACTTGGCCGTTCTCCTGGGAAGTCAGAGCAGGAGGCCAGGGTGGCAGGACCAGCCACAAGAAGGGGAACAGAGTTGCCTGAGAAGGTTCCACTCTCTGACGACTTAAACTCCTTTCATCCTTAAGGGCCTGCCCGAGGGCCCGTCTTCTGGGAAACTCATTTCTCTTTTCCTCTCCCTTCCAGAGCACGTGTTGTGTGCTCTACACACTCTGGAACCCCATTCGCTGAGCTTCATAGAACACAGTCCAACTCCTGGCCAACTGAGGAAATCCTTGTGGTCACCCTTACAGTGTCGTCTTCTGCTTGGCTGTTTACCTCTCAGGCCCATTCCTCCAGGAGTCAGCACTAGGCATTCAACATTCCTCCTTTCTCTGACCAGAACTGTGCCTCT